>JAPJBO010000970.1:0-82847 GCA_030068145.1 Diplonema papillatum
CAGGATTTAAATATTTGTGGCTTCAAAACCCGTCCGTCCGTCACAGTAAGATTTTCCTTGTTTAAAATTCACCTTCGTCGAAAATTTTTATAAAACTCAAAAAAAAAAATTCAATAGGGTCCCCTACAGAAATCCGTGAAATAGCCTATAACAGTCCAGGTGTCAGGATACTATAAATATTTGTGGCTTCAAAACCCGTCCGTCGTCACAGTAAGATTTTCCTTGTTTAAAATTCACCTTCGTCGAAAATTTTTATAAAACTCAAAAAAAAAAATTCAATAGGGTCCCCTACAGAAATCCGCGAAATAGCCTATAACCAGTCCAGGTGTCAGGATACTATAAATATTTGTGGCTTCAAAACCCGTCCGTCCGTCACAGTAAGATTTTCCTTGTTTAAAATTCACCTTCGTCGAAAATTTTTATAAAACTCAAAAAAAAAAATTCAATAGGGTCCCCTACAGAAATCCGCGAAATAGCCTATAACAGTCCAGGTGTCAGGATACTATAAATATTTGTGGCTTCAAAACCCGTCCGTCCGTCACAGTAAGATTTTCCTTGTTTAAAATTCACCTTCGTCGAAAATTTTTATAAAACTCAAAAAAAAAAATTCAATAGGGTCCCCTACAGAAATCCGCGAAATAGCCTATAACCAGTCCAGGTGTCAGGATACTATAAATATTTGTGGCTTCAAAACCCGTCCGTCCGTCACAGTAAGATTTTCCTTGTTTAAAATTCACCTTCGTCGAAAATTTTTATAAAACTCAAAAAAAAAAATTCAATAGGGTCCCCTACAGAAATCCGCGAAATAGCCTATAACCAGTCCAGGTGTCAGGATACTATAAATATTTGTGGCTTCAAAACCCGTCCGTCCGTCACAGTAAGATTTTCCTTGTTTAAAATTCACCTTCGTCGAAAATTTTTATAAAACTCAAAAAAAAAAATTCAATAGGGTCCCCTACAGAAATCCGCGAAATAGCCTATAACCAGTCCAGGTGTCAGGATACTATAAATATTTGTGGCTTCAAAACCCGTCCGTCCGTCACAGTAAGATTTTCCTTGTTTAAAATTCACCTTCGTCGAAAATTTTTATAAAACTCAAAAAAAAAAATTCAATAGGGTCCCCTACAGAAATCCGCGAAATAGCCTATAACCAGTCCAGGTGTCAGGATACTATAAATATTTGTGGCTTCAAAACCCGTCCGTCCGTCACAGTAAGATTTTCCTTGTTTAAAATTCACCTTCGTCGAAAATTTTTATAAAACTCAAAAAAAAAAATTCAATAGGGTCCCCTACAGAAATCCGCGAAATAGCCTATAACAGTCCAGGTGTCAGGATACTATAAATATTTGTGGCTTCAAAACCCGTCCGTCCGTCACAGTAAGATTTTCCTTGTTTAAAATTCACCTTCGTCGAAAATTTTTATAAAACTCAAAAAAAAAAATTCAATAGGGTCCCCTACAGAAATCCGCGAAATAGCCTATAACAGTCCAGGTGTCAGGATACTATAAATATTTGTGGCTTCAAAACCCGTCCGTCCGTCACAGTAAGATTTTCCTTGTTTAAAATTCACCTTCGTCGAAAATTTTTATAAAACTCAAAAAAAAAAATTCAATAGGGTCCCCTACAGAAATCCGCGAAATAGCCTATAACAGTCCAGGTGTCAGGATACTATAAATATTTGTGGCTTCAAAACCCGTCCGTCCGTCACAGTAAGATTTTCCTTGTTTAAAATTCACCTTCGTCGAAAATTTTTATAAAACTCAAAAAAAAAAATTCAATAGGGTCCCCTACAGAAATCCGCGAAATAGCCTATAACCAGTCCAGGTGTCAGGATACTATAAATATTTGTGGCTTCAAAACCCGTCCGTCCGTCACAGTAAGATTTTCCTTGTTTAAAATTCACCTTCGTCGAAAATTTTTATAAAACTCAAAAAAAAAAATTCAATAGGGTCCCCTACAGAAATCCGCGAAATAGCCTATAACCAGTCCAGGTGTCAGGATACTATAAATATTTGTGGCTTCAAAACCCGTCCGTCCGTCACAGTAAGATTTTCCTTGTTTAAAATTCACCTTCGTCGAAAATTTTTATAAAACTCAAAAAAAAAAATTCAATAGGGTCCCCTACAGAAATCCGCGAAATAGCCTATAACCAGTCCAGGTGTCAGGATACTATAAATATTTGTGGCTTCAAAACCCGTCCGTCCGTCACAGTAAGATTTTCCTTGTTTAAAATTCACCTTCGTCGAAAATTTTTATAAAACTCAAAAAAAAAAATTCAATAGGGTCCCCTACAGAAATCCGCGAAATAGCCTATAACCAGTCCAGGTGTCAGGATTGGTCGGGTTTGCAGCACAGGTTTGTAACGTTTTTGTGCACCGCACCAACGACTCTCAAACTTTCTTACAGGTACTGCTTTGAAGAATCCAGGGGCAGTCCGCAAACCCGAAAAAATTAAAGGAAGAATTCGACATACTGTACTCACACTCTTGTGGCTTCCCCCTTTTGCGCATCGCTTCATCGATTCATTGCTTCATCTATTGCTTTGCGTTCTTTGTTGACTTCTTGTGCAGCAAGCTGGACCCTAAGTGCAATGCAAACAACACACCTTTCGTTCTGCCACTGTTTGTTGTAGGTGCTGTTGATGCTGTTGATGCTGTTGATGCTGTTGATGCTGTTGCTGCTGTTGCTGCTGTTGGTGCTGTTGGCTGCTGTTGCTGCTGTTGCTGCTGTTGGTGCTGTAGGTGCTGTTGGTGCTGTTGGTGCTGTTGGTGCTGTTGGTGCTGTTGCTGCTGTTGGTGCTGTTGGTGCTCTTGATGCTGTTGGTGCTGTTGGTGCTGTTGGTGCTGTTGGTGCTGTTGGTGCTGTTGGTGCTGTTGGTGCTGTTGGTGCTGTTGGTGCTGTTGTTAAACTTGGGCAATGGTATGTGTTTGTTTCTGCTTCCTGACTCCTGCTGACGCTCCCCCCTCATCTTCTGATTCTCTATCTGCTGCCCCTGCTGCTGCCAGCTGTTACCCTGGCTGCCCCTCCTAGCTGATGCTCATCTTGCTTATTCCCCTGTTGATGCAGCTGCTGCTGCTCCTCTATCTGCTGCCTCTTGCTGCTCCTCCAGCTGCACTCATCTTGCTTCGTCCCTCTTTGCGGCTCCTCTAGCTGCTGCTCCTCTAGCTGCTCCTGTCTTGCCTCCAGTGGTTGCTCATCTTGCTTCCTTCTTGCTGCTGCTCCTCGAGCTGCTGCTCATCTTCCTTCTTCCCTCTTGCTGTAGCTCTTCCTCCTGCTTCTGCTCCTCTATCTGCTGCCCCTCTAGCTGTTCTATCCTCTAGCTGCTGCTCATCTTGCTTCTTTCTCTCTTGCTGCAGCTCTTCCTCCTGCTTCTGCTCCTCTTTCTGTTGCCCCTCTAGCTGTTTTATCCTAGCTGCTGCTCCTCTAGCTGCTACTCATCTTGCTTCTTCCCTCTTTGCTGCTCCTCGAGCTGCTGCTCATCTTGCTGCTGCTCATCTTCCTTCTTCCCTCTTGCTGTAGCTCTTCCTCCTGCTTCTGCTCCTCTATCTGCTGCCCCTCTAGCTGTTCTATCCTCTAGCTGCTGCTCATCTTACTTCTTCTCTCTTTTTGCTGCAGCTCTTCCTCCTGCTTCTGCTCCTCTATCTGCTGCCCCTCTAGCTGTTCTATCCTCTAGCTGCTGCTCATCTTGCTTCTTTCCTCTTGCTGCTGCTCCTCGAGCTGCTGCTCATCTTGCTCCGGCTCGTCTTCCTTCTCCCCCTCTTGCTGTAGCTCTTCCTCCTGCTTCTGCTCCTCTACCTGCTGCCCTTCTAGCAGTTCTATCATCTAGCTGCTGCTCCTCTTGCTTCTTCCTCTTGCTGCTCCTCCTCTATCTGCTGCCCCTCTAGCTGTTTTATCTTCTAGCTGCTGCTCCTCCTGTCTGCTGCTCATCACGCTACGGCTCGATAGCAAGACCTCAAATTCCCAAAGAGTCGCGTCTGAATGATAAAGAGCGACTGCAAATTGGCCGATAATCAAACAGCGGCGCAAGAACGACTGCAACTGTGGGCGGCAATGACAGATGACAGATGAACGGAGCTAGACCACAAATGTCCAAAGAGCCATGCCCGACTGACAGCAAACGGCCAAAGTGCGGTACGAGAACGACTGCAAATGTCCATAACACCTGTCTTTTTTTCCTTCAAGGACAGCAGATGACCGCAGAACGGTACCAGAATGACAGCCAATGTCCAAGGAGCGGCACCAGAACGACTGCAGATCGCCAGGGATTGCCCCAAGAATGACAGCCATTGACCAATGAACAGCGTTAGAATTACACAAATGCCCATGAGCCACGCCTGAATGACAGTGAACGGGCAAAAGAGCGGCGCTAGAACGACTGCAATGGCCAAACTACGGAACGAGAACTGGCCGGAGATCGCCCAGGAAGGACAGCCAATGACCAAAGAGCGGCACCAGAATGACAGTGAACGGCCATAGAGCGGTACCAGAACGACTGTGCCAGAATGCCAGCCAATGGCCAAGGAATGCGCCAGAACGACTGCAGATTGCCAGAGATCGCCCCCAGAATGACAGCCAATGACCCGCAAGCGGCACTAGAATGACTGCCTATGACCAACGAACGGCGCTAAAATGACCACAAATGCCCATGAGCCACACCTGAATGACGGACCAAGAGCGGCGCTGAAACGACTGCAATGGCCAAACTGCGGAACGAGAACGACTACAACTGGCCGGAGATCGCCCAGGAAGGACAGCCAATGACCAACGAGCGGTACCAGAATGACAGTGAACGGCCATAGAGCGGTACCAGAACGACTGTGCCAGAATGCCAGCAAATGGCCAAGGAGCGGCGCCAGAACGACTACAAATGCCCATAGAGCCTGAATGACGGCGGTCGGCCAAAGAGCGGCGCTAGAACGACTGCAAATGTCCAAAGAACGGCGCTTGAACGACTGCAAATTGCCCAAGAGCAGCGCCAGCATGACTGAAAATGGCCAAACTGCGGCGCGAGAACGACTGCAACAGGCTGGAGACCGCCCAGGAATGACAGCCAATGACCAAAGAGCGGCACCAGAATGACAGTGAACAGCCACAGAGTGGTACGAGAACGACTGCAAATGTCTAAATCACCTTGCTTGAGGGACGGCAAATGACCGCAGAACAGACTGACAGGACCAGCCAGAATGACTGCCAACGACCAAAGAACAGAGCTAGAATGACCACAAATGCCCAAAGAGCCGCGCCTGAATGACAGCGAACCGCCAAAGAGCGGTACTAGAGCGACTGCAAATGTCCAAAGCACCTTTGTTTGAAGGACGGCAAATGACTGCAGAACGGTGCCAGATTGACAGCCAATGGCCAAGGATTGGCACCAGAACGACTGCCAATCGCCAGAGATCGTTCCAACAATGACAGCCAATGAATGACCAGCAAGCGGCACCAGAATTAACGAACAGCGTGACACGTGAATGGTATCGTTTGGCTGAACAGGAAACTGTCCAAACCTGTCAAAGAATCCTGATCAATCATCAGGCAAAGACAGTTGGATAAACAACAAAGACTGCCTGCGTCGGCCGCGCTTGCAGCGCGTTTCCGAGGAACACCACGAGGAGGTGCAGGTCAGATTTTTGTCCCTCATGTCAAAAACAAGCAATGAGCCATCGTCTGGACTTCGAAGCGGAGGATGATGAGGAATATCCTTTGTGTGACTCTTGATCCCTTTGAAGAGTTTCCTGCAGTTCACAGCGCCACCTTGCCAAAGGAGCTCTCAACAATGCGATGAGTGCCCCTGATGTCGAAATGGGGAAGAAGTTCCGATCTTCGAAAGAACGTCGTTCGTCTGTACTTCGAATTCCTGTGAGGGTTTCTTCAGATGCATCGGTCAAAACCATCATCAAATTGAGCACGCGCACCGCTCTCTGCACTTGTTCACTTAATCGCAAAAAAAATGGCATACTTCATTGTTTCCGGTGGGCGCCAAAACAACCGGCATTGAACCTCGTCACCCCGCCATCTTTTATTTTGGTGTCATGTTCTTCCGGTTGTTTTTATTACCTTTTTTGTCGTTTCAATTTGAATGGTTTCAACTTCTTCTTGCTCGAGTCGGGCCTCCCATAGATGAGAGGCCCCCTTTCCTGGACAAGACGGCCGCCTTCTTTCAAAGGTTCGGGATTCACGAGGGGGCCCGCTAGGGCCACCGAGTGCGGGTTTGCGGGTTTCCGGGCTCATCTTGCTCGAGGGGGCGACACACTATCGTCGGGGGCCTTCGAGGCAAACTGAAAAATGGGCAAGACGAGCAAGTTCCAAAAGGGGAAGTTCAAATACTTCGTTTGTGGGCCGACACTCGGGTATTCTCCGGTGTCTTTTCGATTGGTGTGACTCAGTCCCTCCTGCTGCAAATTTTGTGAAATGCAGGAGTGGACTTGTCACAGCCAACCGCACAGACAGCCTTGATTTTTTTTTAAACACCAGGCCGTACAGTTTGCCAGACAAGAAACCTGGTGCCTGACCTGGTGGGTTCTCCGGGTTCACTTCTTCACAACGAAAAACGGCACAACCACGAACACAGACAGGCGCGGTTTGAACCCGCACCAGTTGCACACTGCAACCGGCGCCTGCCCCACGGCACTGGGGACTCAGAAAAACGAAAGGAGAGTCGGCTAAGGGCCTGGAAAGGCCGCGGCTCAGCCACAAGCCGCCACCTGTCACTCAGACTGGGGCCAACTAATTCAAAAAACCGGGGGCACATTGGTAACCATCCCGATTTTACCCCGTGTCCTCTGACGCTGGCAGAGGTATGGCCTCGGGTGGGGCATCTACGTCGAGTGGACGCTCGCGGCTGCCCTCCACCCCTCTCTCCGCCCCTTTCGTTTCTTCGCCGACCCGGGATGGGGGGGTGGATCCACTGGGTGCCTGGAGACCTGGGGTGGGGGGGGGGGGCTAGGCCCTTGTCTTCTACGGCCGGGGGTTTGTCTGCTTGTTCCGACTGCACCTGTCTGTCCAGGTACTCCCTCACGGTCATCTTCTTCGCCGTCGCCGACGGAGAGTCAATGAAGCCTAACTCTCCCCTCTCTCCCTGGCTCGAATTGCCTCCAGGATGTCCGGAGGTTGGACGTGTGGCTCGGTCGCCACAGAGCGGAGGTTTTCCCAACACGTCCTGTGTTGCTTTTGCTGGGCCTCCAATCCTTTCTCGACCACGAGCCCACAGAACTCGCACCTCGCGAACCCTCTGGATGCCAGAACCCGCTTCACCTTTTCGATCCCCCCCGGACGGTCCCACTCGTCGCATCCCGAACCATCTTGTGAATTTCTTTTCTTCTTCTAGTTCCTGTTTGCGTTGTGTGTGCTGAATCCTGTTTTCTTTCGAGTCGGCCTCTTCACACAAGAGGCCGAACCTGGACAAGAAGGCCCACATCGAAGCACTAAGAATCCATCAAATGCACGAGGGGGCCCGCAGGGCCACCGAGTGCGGGTTACTATATAATTATGTGGCTTGTCCGTCCGTCTGTCCGTCACAATGAAAAATTCCAAGCAAAAATTTCACCTTTGTCAAAAAAAAATTCTGAAAAACTCAAAATTCAGAATCCAGTTTCTATTGGTTTTCCTATGAACCAGACCCGCAAACCAGCCATTTTTTGGCAGCATCCAATTCCACAGGTCAGGTTTGCCCGGGTTTGCTGGAGGTGTGCCCCCCTCTATCTCTTGCAATCAGGCTTGGCAACACAGGACCCCCAAAGAACGCGCAGAATGGGAAGCAAAAGGATGAGTGGTGGGAGTCCTGTGTGTCTAGGGGCTTGTCTCTCACTCAAGGCTTTTTGTTGGCTGGCTTGCTGGTGCTGACTTGCTGGTGCTGACTTCCTGGTGCTGACTTGCTGGGTGCTGGCCTGGGTGTCTCCTGGTACTGCGCTGCCTGCTATGTGCTTCCTGCTGGTGCTGCCTGCGTGTGCTGCCTGCTGTTGGTGCTGTCTGCCGTTGGTGCTGCCTGCTGCTGGTGCTGGCTGGTGTGTGCCTCCCGCTGGTGCTGCCTGGTGCTCATAATATTTTTTCCGAAACTTGAAAATTCGAAAAATATACCCAAGTATCAAAGTCCCCGTGCCAAAGATTGTGCTATGCGTGTGCTTTGTCTGTCTCTAATCTGCCCAAAACTTCCACCGATTAGGGATCATCAGAACTATGAACACGCAGACCTCGAAAGGTTTGCTTCCTCCTGTTTCGTTTCCACTGCGGTTAGCCACATACAATGTCGTGAGACAAAGTTTTTTCGGCCAGTTGCGAGGAACTGCCTGCAGGAGTTGCTCAAAGCATGAACGTCAAGGACGCTCAACAAAGCCTATGGAGGGGCTCGCATCTGATCCAAAATGCTGGCATAGTGACACGGGTTGATCTTGCTGACTGGCTCGACAGGTACTCCCGCGTTGCAAAGTGCAGCTTCCTTTCAACCCTTCAAAGATAGGACAAAGCACGCACACAAGAGACAACCAATAGCCATTTTCCCCTCCCATCCTTCCTCCCAAGGTTTTGGGTTCCTGGTTTGGTTCTGCTGATGCTGTGATTGTTACTTCTGCTAAAGCTGTGCTGCTTCTGCTGCTACTTCTGCTGCTGCTGCTGCTGCTGCTTCTGCTGCTTCTGCTGCTTCTGCTGCTTCTGCTCCTGCTCCCTGCTGGTGCTTCAGTCTTGCTGATGTTGCTGCTGCTGCAAAAAAGGTGAATGAGTGAAAATCCCATGTGCTGACAACGGTGGCTACCTGTTTTTGGGCCAAAAGGGGCCTGCCATGCCAGAACTGGGACATCTTTTTATTTCTTTACAATAAGAAGAAAAGTGTGGACAAAAGGCTTAAAGCAACCTTCTCTTGACTTCGATGGGGTTTTTGCTGCCTTGCTGCTGATCCTCTTGCTGCTCCTCTTGTTCCTGTGTTTGGTTTTGCTGCCTTGCCACTCTTGCTCCTGCTGCTGTTGCTGATTTCCCTGAAGCTGCGACAATCCCGCCAACAACACAGTAACTGTTTACTTCCTGCTGATTTGCTGCTCACTGCTGTTTGTGCTGGTGCTGCTCTTGCTCCTGCTTCTCTTGTTGCCTTTCATCGAAGCTGTGAAACTCTCTCAAAACCAAACACTGCAGTAAACGACCTTCCCCCCCTTCGAAATGGAAAGGCTTGCATTTTTCATCGAAGCCCAGATTCGCAAACTTCGTCTGTGTTTTGATTACCTGTTTAGGTTTCTTTGAACTGAAAGTTGCTGTCTGCCTTGCTGCTGCCTTGCTCCTGCTCTTGCTGCTGTTCTTGCTGCTACTCTTGCTCCTGCTGCTCCTGCTGCCTTTCTCCGAAGCTGTGGAATTCTCGGAAAACCAAACACTGCAGTCAACGACCTTCCCTTCGAAATGGAAAGGCTTGCAAAGACTGATGTTCATTGCAAGCTTCGATTTCCACCTTAAGCGCTTCAAACAAACTTCGTCTGTGTTTTGATTTTCTGTTTATGTTTCTTTAAATTGAAAGCTCCTATTCTGTCTGCTGCCTTCTGTTGGTGCTCTTCCTGCTGCTGCCTTACCGCTGCTCCCTTGCTGCTGCTGCCTTGCCGCTGCTGCCTTGCCGCTCCTGCCTTGCTGCTGCTGCCTTGCTGATGCTGCCTTGCTACTGCTGCTTTGCTTTGCTGCTGTCTTGCTTCTGCCGCTGCCTTGCCGCTGCTGTCTTGCTGCTGCTGTCTTGCTGCTGCTACTCTTGCTGTTGCTGCTCCTGCTGCTCTGCTGCCTTTCCCCAAAGCTGTGGAATTCTCGCAAAACCAAACACTGTGGTCAACGACCTTCCCCACTTCGAAATGGAAAGGCTTGCAAAGACTGATGTTCATCGCAAGCTTCGTTTTCCAACTTAAGCGCTTCAAACAAACTTCGTCTGTTGTTGCTGCTGCTGCCTTGCCGCTGCTATGATGCTGCTGCTGCTGCCGCTGCCGCTGCCTTGCCGCTGCTGCCTTGCTGCTACTGCCTTGTTGCTGCTCCTGCCTAGCTGCAGCTGCTGCTGCTGCTGCCTTGTTGCTGCTGCCTTGGCGCTGCTGTGTTGCTGCTCCTGCTTCCCTGCCGCTGCTGCCTTGCTGCTGCTGCTGCCTCTTGCTGCTGCTGCTGCCTTGTTGCTGCTGCCTTGCTGCTGCTGCTGCCTTGCTGCTGCTGCTGCCCTGCCGCTGCTGCCTTGCCGCTGCAGTCTTGCTTCTGCTGCTGCCTTGCTGCTCCTGCTGCCTTGCTGCTGCTGCCTTGCTGCTGCTGCCTTGCTGCTGCTGCTGCCTTGCTGCTGCTGCCTTGCCGCTGCTGCCTTGCTGCTGCTGCCTTGCTGCTGCTATCGAACTGCTGCCGCCTTGCCGCTGCTGCCTTGCCGCTGCTGTCTTGCTGCCGCTGTCTTGCCGCTGCTGTCTTGCTTCTGCTGCTGCCTTGCCGCCGCTGCCTTGTTGCTGCTGTCTTGCTGCTGCTCCTGCCTTGCTGCTGCTGCCTTGCTGCTGCTGCCTTGCTGCTACTGCTGCCTTGCCGCTGCTGCCTTGCTGCTGCTTGCCTTGCCGCTGCTGCCTTGCTGCTCCTGCTGCCTTGCTGCTGCTGCCTTACCGCGGCTGCCTTGTTGCTGCCTTGCTGCTGCCGCCTTGCCGCTGCTATCGTGCTGCTGCTGCCTTGCCGCTGCTGCCTTGCTGCTGGTGGCTTGCTTCTGCTGCTGCCTTGCTGCTGCTGCCTTGCCGCGGCTGCCTTGCTGCTGCTGCTGCCTTGCTGCTGCTGCCTTGCTGCTGCTGCCTTGCCGCTGCCTTGCGATGCTGCCGCCTTGCCGCTGCTCCGCTGCTATCGTTCTGCTGCTGCCTTGCCGCTGCTGCCTTGTTGCTGCTGGCTTGCTTCTGCTGCTGCCTTGCTGGTGCTGCCTTGCTGCTGCTGCCTTGCTGCTGCTGCTGCCTTGCTGCTGCTGCTGCCTTGCTGCTGCTGCTGCCTTGCTGCTGCTGCTGCCTTGCTGATGCCGCCTTGCTGCTGCCATCGCTGCTGCTGCCGCCTTGCTGCTGTGCAGCTGCTGCCTTGCTGCTGCTGCCTTGCTGCTGCCTTGCTGCTGCCGCCTTGCCGTGGCTGCCTTGCTGCGGCTGCCTTGCTGTGGCTGCCTTGCTGCTGCTGTGCCTTGCTTCTGCTGCTGCCTTGCTGATGCCGCCTTGCCGCTGCCATCGCGATGCTGCCGCCTTGCCGCTGTGCAGCTGCTGCCTTGCTGCTGCTGCCTTGCTGCTGCCTTGCTGCTGCTGCCTTGCTGCGGCTGCCTTACTGCGGCTGCCTTGCTGTGGCTGCCTTGCTGCGGCTGCTGCCTTGCTGCTGCTGCCTTGCCGCGGCTGCCTTCCGGATGCCGCCTTGCCGCTGCTGTCGTGCTGCTGCTGCCTTGCCGCTGTTGCCTTGCCGCAGCTGCCTTACTGCTCGTGTCTTCCCGCAGCTGTCTTGCTTCTGCTGCTGCCTTGCTGCTGCTGCCTTGCTGTGGCTGCCTTGCTGCTGCTGCTGCCTTGCTGCTGCTGCTGCCTTGCTGATGCCGCCTTGCCGCTGCCATCGCGATGCTGCCGCCTTGCCGCTGTGCAGCTGCTGCCTTGCTGCTGCTGCCTTGCTGCTGCCTTGCTGCTGCTGCCTTGCTGCGGCTGCCTTACTGCGGCTGCCTTGCTGTGGCTGCCTTGCTGCGGCTGCTGCCTTGCTGCTGCTGCCTTGCCGCGGCTGCCTTCCGGATGCCGCCTTGCCGCTGCTGTCGTGCTGCTGCTGCCTTGCCGCTGTTGCCTTGCCGCAGCTGCCTTACTGCTCGTGTCTTCCCGCAGCTGTCTTGCTTCTGCTGCTGCCTTGCTGCTGCTGCCTTGCTGTGGCTGCCTTGCTGCTGCTGCTGCCTTGCTGCTGCTGCTGCCTTGCTGATGCCGCCTTGCCGCTGCGATCGCGATGCTGCCGCCTTGCCGCTGTGCAGCTGCTGCCTTGCTGCTGCTGCCTTGCTGCTGCCTTGCTGCTGCTGCCTTGCTGCGGCTGCCTTACTGCGGCTGCCTTGCTGTGGCTGCCTTGCTGCGGCTGCTGCCTTGCTGCTGCTGCCTTGCCGCGGCTGCCTTCCGGATGCCGCCTTGCCGCTGCTGTCGTGCTGCTGCTGCCTTGCCGCTGTTGCCTTGCCGCAGCTGCCTTACTGCTCGTGTCTTCCCGCAGCTGTCTTGCTTCTGCTGCTGCCTTGCTGCTGCTGCCTTGCTGTGGCTGCCTTGCTGCTGCTGCTGCCTTGCTGCTGCTGCTGCCTTGCTGATGCCGCCTTGCCGCTGCCATCGCGATGCTGCCGCCTTGCCGCTGTGCAGCTGCTGCCTTGCTGCTGCTGCCTTGCTGCTGCCTTGCTGCTGCTGCCTTGCTGCTGCTGCCTTGCTGCGGCTGCCTTACTGTGGCTGCCTTGCTGTGGCTGCCTTGCTGCGGCTGCTGCCTTGCTGCTGCTGCCTTGCCGCGGCTGCCTTCCGGATGCCGCCTTGCCGCTGCTGTCGTGCTGCTGCTGCCTTGCCGCTGTTGCCTTGCCGCAGCTGCCTTACTGCTCGTGTCTTCCCGCAGCTGTCTTGCTTCTGCTGCTGCTGCCTGCTGCCTTGGGGCTGCCTTGCTGCTGCTGCTGCTTTCTTGCCGACCTTTTTTACGCCTGGGAAGGGTAGGTGCGCAGCTCGGAGGCCAGATACGAAGTTAGGGGCTTTCACCCACAGCAAAGGAACTGCTTGCCTTGGCCGCGTTTCGAAAAACACGTTTCCAGGGGACACCGCGAGGAGGTGGCAAGTCAGATTTTGTCCCCCAACCCCAAGACCACCCAGGGGCCTTTGATGGCCAGCTTCTTGGACTTCACGACCTCTCAGGACCACTTTGCTGAAGGAACACCGAAAACGTGATAGGCAACTGTTGCATGTCGAAATGGGGAGGGCACGTTCTCCCGAAGTTGCGACCGAAAGAACGTCGTTCGTAGGAGCTTCGAATTCCTGTGACGGTTTCGTTGGATGCATCGGTCAAAATATCAACAAAATATGCACCCATAGCTCTGACAGAACCTTTTCGCTGACTCGTAACTTCACATACCTTGACTGCTTGCACACGAACTCTCGAACACCAGATTTTTCAAGCACAACTCCGACCCGAACCATCTTGTGAATTTCTTTTCTTCTTCTAGTTCCTGTTTGCGTTGTGTGTGCTGAATCCTGTTTTCTTTCGAGTCGGCCTCTTCACACAAGAGGCCGAACCTGGACAAGAAGGCCCACATCAAAGCGCTGAGAATCCATCAAATGCACGAGGGGGCCCGCAGGGCCACCGAGACTATAAATATTTGTGGCTTCAAAACCCGTCCGTCCGTCACAGTAAGATTTTCCTTGTTTAAAATTCACCTTCGTCGAAAATTTTTATAAAACTCAAAAAAAAAAATTCAATAGGGTCCCCTACAGAAATCCGCGAAATAGCCTATAACAGTCCAGGTGTCAGGATACTATAAATATTTGTGGCTTCAAAACCCGTCCGTCCGTCACAGTAAGATTTTCCTTGTTTAAAATTCACCTTCGTCGAAAATTTTTATAAAACTCAAAAAAAAAAATTCAATAGGGTCCCCTACAGAAATCCGCGAAATAGCCTATAACCAGTCCAGGTGTCAGGATACTATAAATATTTGTGGCTTCAAAACCCGTCCGTCCGTCACAGTAAGATTTTCCTTGTTTAAAATTCACCTTCGTCGAAAATTTTTATAAAACTCAAAAAAAAAAATTCAATAGGGTCCCCTACAGAAATCCGCGAAATAGCCTATAACCAGTCCAGGTGTCAGGATACTATAAATATTTGTGGCTTCAAAACCCGTCCGTCCGTCACAGTAAGATTTTCCTTGTTTAAAATTCACCTTCGTCGAAAATTTTTATAAAACTCAAAAAAAAAAATTCAATAGGGTCCCCTACAGAAATCCGCGAAATAGCCTATAACCAGTCCAGGTGTCAGGATACTATAAATATTTGTGGCTTCAAAACCCGTCCGTCCGTCACAGTAAGATTTTCCTTGTTTAAAATTCACCTTCGTCGAAAATTTTTATAAAACTCAAAAAAAAAAATTCAATAGGGTCCCCTACAGAAATCCGCGAAATAGCCTATAACCAGTCCAGGTGTCAGGATACTATAAATATTTGTGGCTTCAAAACCCGTCCGTCCGTCACAGTAAGATTTTCCTTGTTTAAAATTCACCTTCGTCGAAAATTTTTATAAAACTCAAAAAAAAAAATTCAATAGGGTCCCCTACAGAAATCCGCGAAATAGCCTATAACCAGTCAGGATTGGTCGGGTTTGCAGCACAGGTTTGTAACGTTTTTGTGCACCGCACCAACGACTCTCAAACTTTCTTACAGGTACTGCTTTGAAGAATCCAGGGGCAGTCCGCAAACCCGAAAAAATTAAAGGAAGAATTCGACATACTGTACTCACACTCTTGTGGCTTCCCCCTTTTGCGCATCGCTTCATCAATTCATTGCTTCATCTATTGCTTTGCGTTCTTTGTTGACTTCTTGTGCAGCAAGCTGGACCCTAAGTGCAATGCAAACAACACACCTTTCGTTCTGCCACTGTTTGTTGTAGGTGCTGTTGATGCTGTTGATGCTGTTGCTGCTGTAGGTGCTGTAGGTGCTGTAGGTGCTGTTGGTGCTGTTGGTGCTGTTGGTGCTGTTGGTTCTGTTGGTGCTGTTGTTAAACTTGGGCAATGGTATGTGTTTGTTTCTGCTTCCTGACTCCTGCTGACGCTCCCCCCTCATCTTCTGATTCTCTATCTGCTGCCCCTGCTGCTGCCAGCTGTTACCCTGGCTGCCCCTCCTAGCTGATGCTCATCTTGCTTATTCCCCTGTTGATGCAGCTGCTGCTGCTCCTCTATCTGCTGCCCCTCTAGCTGCTGCTCCTCCAGCTGCACTCATCTTGCTTCGTCCCTCTTTGCGGCTCCTCTAGCTGCTGCTCCTCTAGCTGCTCCTGTCTTGCCTCCAGTGGTTGCTCATCTTGCTTCCTTCTTGCTGCTGCTCCTCGAGCTGCTGCTCATCTTCCTTCTTCCCTCTTGCTGTAGCTCTTCCTCCTGCTTCTGCTCCTCTATCTGCTGCCCCTCTAGCTGTTCTATCCTCTAGCTGCTGCTCATCTTGCTTCTTTCTCTCTTGCTGCAGCTCTTCCTCCTGCTTCTGCTCCTCTTTCTGTTGCCCCTCTAGCTGTTTTATCCTAGCTGCTGCTCCTCTAGCTGCTACTCATCTTGCTTCTTCCCTCTTTGCTGCTCCTCGAGCTGCTCCTCATCTTGCTGCTGCTCATCTTCCTTCTTCCCTCTTGCTGTAGCTCTTCCTCCTGCTTCTGCTCCTCTATCTGCTGCCCCTCTAGCTGTTCTATCCTCTAGCTGCTGCTCATCTTACTTCTTTCTCTCTTTTTGCTGCAGCTCTTCCTCCTGCTTCTGCTCCTCTATCTGCTGCCCCTCTAGCTGTTCTATCCTCTAGCTGCTGCTCATCTTGCTTCTTTCCTCTTGCTGCTGCTCCTCGAGCTGCTGCTCATCTTGTTCCTGCTCATCTTCCTTCTTTTTTTTTTTTTTTTTTTTCAACTGGGAGCATCGTACGGGAAACAAATGGGGCTAGGGGTGTGTTGGGCTAGTTCCTTTTCAATTTTCTCGTGGGATACGAGAAGAACCCTCTTCCTCCGCGTCCACCCGCGGGGAAGATCTTACACCCAAAGAGAAGTTCCTTCACCAAGCGGCCATGTCATTTTGCGAATCGGCGCTAGGAGTGAAGGAAAGTCTCTTGGGAGCAAGTCTCCTGGGAAAAAAAATTGCACCGCCATACTGTTTCCAGACGTTTACCTGGTGCCTGGTCGGTGTTCTCCGTGTTTTTTTCGGTTCGTACACACAAACAGCAAAGGCACAACCACATAACTGACAGGCGCGGTTTTTTTGACCGCACCGGTTCACATTGAACCGGTGCCTGCCACACGGCACTGGGGAACCCCTTCTTTTCACTTTCTGGGGGTTCGGCTGGGAGCCTGGAAAGGCTGCCGCTTCGCCACAAGCAACCCTTTCTCGCACAGACACAGGAAATTTCACAACTTTGGCCCCGCAAGAAAAGCCAAGCACCAAAGCAACCTCGCCTTCGCAGCAAGAAAGACCCACCAGGGAGTCCAGCCTTCCGGAAACGGAAACGGTTTGTCAAGCCGCTTCTGCCTTCGAGCCTTCGATTTTCAACCTCTCCGCCACAAGGGGGCAGAACCAGCCTTCTTCCCCTCTTGCTGTAGCTTTTCCTCTGCTTCTGCTCCTCCATCTGCTGCTCCTCTAGCTGCTCCTTTCTTGCCTCTAGCTGCTGCTCATCTTGCTTCTTTCCTCTTGCTGCTGCTCCTCGAGCTGCTGCTCATCTTGCTCCGGCTCGTCTTCCTTCTCCCCCTCTTGCTGTAGCTCTTCCTCCTGCTTCTGCTCCTCTACCTGCTGCCCTTCTAGCAGTTCTATCATCTAGCTGCTGCTCCTCTTGCTTCTTCCTCTTGCTGCTCCTCCTCTATCTGCTGCCCCTCTAGCTGTTTTATCTTCTAGCTGCTGCTCCTCCTGTCTGCTGCTCATCACGCTACGGCTCGATAGCAAGACCTCAAATTCCCAAAGAGTCGCGTCTGAATGATAAAGAGCGGCCCAAGAACGACTGCAAATTGGCCGATAATCAAACAGCGGCGCAAGAACGACTGCAACTGTGGGCGGCAATGACAGATGACAGATGAACGGAGCTAGACCACAAATGTCCAAAGAGCCATGCCCGACTGACAGCAAACGGCCAAAGTGCGGTACGAGAACGACTGCAAATGTCCATAACACCTGTCTTTTTTTCCTTCAAGGACAGCAGATGACCGCAGAACGGTACCAGAATGACAGCCAATGTCCAAGGAGCGGCACCAGAACGACTGCAGATCGCCAGGGATTGCCCCAAGAATGACAGCCATTGACCAACGAACGGTGCTAAAATGACCACAAATGCCCATGAGTCACACCTGAATGACGGACCAAGAGCGGCGCTGAAACGACTGCAATGGCCAAACTGCGGAACGAGAACGACTACAACTGGCCGGAGATCGCCCAGGAAGGACAGCCAATGACCAACGAGCGGTACCAGAATGACAGTGAACGGCCATCGAGCGGTACCAGAACGACTGTGCCAGAATGCCAGCAAATGGCCAAGGAGCGGCGCCAGAACGACTCCCAATGACCAAAGAATGCCGCCAGAACGACTACAAATGCCCATAGAGCCTGAAGGACGGCGGTCGGCCAAAGAGCGGCGCTAGAACGACTGCAAATGTCCAAAGAACGGCGCTTGAACGACTGCAAATTGCCCAAGAGCAGCGCCAGCATGACTGAAAATGGCCAAACTGCGGCGCGAGAACGACTGCAACAGGCTGGAGACCGCCCAGGAATGACAGCCAATGACCAAAGAGCGGCACCAGAATGACAGTGAACAGCCACAGAGTGGTACGAGAACGACTGCAAATGTCTAAATCACCTTGCTTGAGGGACGGCAAATGACCGCAGAACGGTGCCAGACTGACAGCCAATGACCAGCAAGCGGCACCAGAATGACTGCCAACGACCAAAGAACAGAGCTAGAATGACCACAAATGCCCAAAGAGCCGCGCCTGAATGACAGCGAACCGCCAAAGAGCGGTACTAGAGCGACTGCAAATGTCCAAAGCACCTTTGTTTGAAGGACGGCAAATGACTGCAGAACGGTGCCAGATTGACAGCCAATGGCCAAGGATTGGCACCAGAACGACTGCCAATCGCCAGAGATCGTTCCAACAATGACAGCCAATGAATGACCAGCAAGCGGCACCAGAATTAACGAACAGCGTGACACGTGAATGGTATCGTTTGGCTGAACAGGAAACTGTCCAAACCTGTCAAAGAATCCTGATCAATCATCAGGCAAAGACAGTTGGATAAACAACAAAGACTGCCTGCGTCGGCCGCGCTTGCAGCGCGTTTCCGAGGAACACCACGAGGAGGTGCAGGTCAGATTTTTGTCCCTCATGTCAAAAACAAGCAATGAGCCATCGTCTGGACTTCGAAGCGGAGGATGATGAGGAATATGTGTGACTCTTGATCCCTTTGAAGAGTTTCCTGCAGTTCACAGCGCCACCTTGCCAAAGGAGCTCTCAACAATGCGATGAGTGCCCCTGATGTCGAAATGGGGAAGAAGTTCCGATCTTCGAAAGAACGTCGTTCGTCTGTACTTCGAATTCCTGTGAGGGTTTCTTCAGATGCATCGGTCAAAACCATCATCAAATTGAGCACGCGCACCGCTCTCTGCACTTGTTCACTTAATCGCAAAAAAAATGGCATACTTCATTGTTTCCGGTGGGCGCCAAAACAACCGGCATTGAACCTCGTCACCCCGCCATCTTTTATTTTGGTGTCATGTTCTTCCGGTTGTTTTTATTACCTTTTTTGTCGTTTCAATTTGAATGGTTTCAACTTCTTCTTGCTCGAGTCGGGCCTCCCATAGATGAGAGGCCCCCTTTCCTGGACAAGACGGCCGCCTTCTTTCAAAGGTTCGGGATTCACGAGGGGGCCCGCTAGGGCCACCGAGTGCGGGTTTGCGGGGTTTCCTATGAACCAGACCCGCACACCGATGCTTCTAAAGGCCAGTGCCTTCAGAAAAGTTGGCCCACATCAAGGCTTCTAAAGGACACTGCCTTCAGAAAAGTTGGCCCACATCAAGGCTTCTAAAGGCCAGTGCCTTCAGAAAAGTTGGCGCACATCAAGGATTCTAAAGGCCAGTGCTTCCAGAAAAGTTGGCCCACATCAAGGCTTCTGAAGGCCAGTGCCTCCAGAAAAGTTGGCCCACATCAAGGCTTCTAAAGGACACTGCCTTCAGAAAAGTTGGCCCACATCAAGGCTTCTAAAGGCCAGTGCCTTCAGAAAAGTAGGCCCACACCGAGGCTTCTAAAGGCCAGTGCTTCCAGAAAAGTTGGCCCACATCAAGGCTTCTGAAGGCCAGTGCCTCCAGAAAAGTTGGCCCACATCAAGGCTTCTAAAGGCCAGTGCCTTCAGAAAAGTTGGCCCACATCAAGGCTTCTAAAGGCCAGTGCTTCCAGAAAAGTTGGCCCACATCAAGGCTTCTGAAGGCCAGTGCCTCCAGAAAAGTTGGCCCACATCAAGGCTTCTAAAGGACACTGCCTTCAGAAAAGTTGGCCCACATCAAGGCTTCTAAAGGCCAGTGCCTTCAGAAAAGTAGGCTCACAACAAGGCTTCTAAAGGCCAGTGCCTCCAGAAAAGTAGGCCCACACCAAGGCTTCTAAAGGCCAGTGCTTCCAGAAAAGTTGGCCCACATCAAGGCTTCTAAAGGCCAGTGCCTTCAGAAAAGTAGGCCCACACCGAGGCTTCTAAAGGCCAGTGCCTTCAGAAAAGTTGGCCCACATCAAGGCTTCTAAAGGCCAGTGCTTCCAGAAAAGTTGGCCCACATCAAGGCTTCTAAAGGCCAGTGCCTCCAGAAAAGTTGGCCCACATCAAGGCTTCTAAAGGCCAGTGCCTTCAGAAAAGTTGGCCCACATCAAGGATTCTAAAGGCCAGTGCTTCCAGAAAAGTTGGCCCACATCAAGGCTTCTAAAGGCCAGTGCCTCCAGAAAAGTTGGCCCACATCAAGGCTTCTAAAGGACACTGCCTTCAGAAAAGTTGGCCCACATCAAGGCTTCTAAAGGCCAGTGCCTTCAGAAAAGTAGGCCCACACCGAGGCTTCTAAAGGCCAGTGCTTCCAGAAAAGTTGGCCCACATCAAGGCTTCTGAAGGCCAGTGCCTCCAGAAAAGTTGGCCCACATCAAGGCTTCTAAAGGCCAGTGCCTTCAGAAAAGTTGGCCCACATCAAGGCTTCTAAAGGCCAGTGCTTCCAGAAAAGTTGGCCCACATCAAGGCTTCTGAAGGCCAGTGCCTCCAGAAAAGTTGGCCCACATCAAGGCTTCTAAAGGACACTGCCTTCAGAAAAGTTGGCCCACATCAAGGCTTCTAAAGGCCAGTGCCTTCAGAAAAGTAGGCTCACAACAAGGCTTCTAAAGGCCAGTGCCTCCAGAAAAGTAGGCCCACACCAAGGCTTCTAAAGGCCAGTGCTTCCAGAAAAGTTGGCCCACATCAAGGCTTCTAAAGGCCAGTGCCTTCAGAAAAGTAGGCCCACACCGAGGCTTCTAAAGGCCAGTGCCTTCAGAAAAGTTGTCCCACATCAAGGCTTCTAAAGGCCAGTGCTTCCAGAAAAGTTGGCCCACATCAAGGCTTCTAAAGGCCAGTGCCTCCAGAAAAGTTGGCCCACATCAAGGCTTCTAAAGGACACTGCCTTCAGAAAAGTTGGCCCACATCAAGGCTTCTAAAGGCCAGTGCCTTCAGAAAAGTAGGCTCACAACAAGGCTTCTAAAGGCCAGTGCCTTCAGAAAAGTAGGCCCACACCAAGGCTTCTAAAGGCCAGTGCTTCCAGAAAAGTTCGCCCACATCAAGGCTTCTGAAGGCCAGTGCCTCCAGAAAAGTTGACCAACACCAAGGCTTCTAAAAGCCAGTGCCTTCAGAAAAGTTGGCCCACATCAAGGCTTCTAAGGCCAGTGCCTCCCGAAAAGTAGGCCTACATCGGGGGGATCCTTTGTACACCATCTGCTTACCAACGAGCCGCGCACTCGGCTACCACTTGTAGAGATGGTTTAGTGCTGGGAATCAAGGTATGCAAACACCACGGAGAAAACAGGGCAAAACGATCAGCGTATGTGTTACTGATGTAAGAAATCTCTGACGCAAGGAACAGCATGGGTACATCAGGAGCAGAGAAAGAACCCAGTAGGACAAGAACTCGTGCTCATTCAGGAAGCAGAGGGTGTACCTCTGTTGGGTAGAATGTGGTTTCGGCTCCTAACGCTTTGTACCTGTCCCTGGCTTGAGTCTAACTCGAGGCTCCTCTAGAGTGCTGTATTAATGTGGAACCGGATTTTGTTTGATGGAAACCGAGCCTGGTCTAGTCGATACTCTTCAAAAGCAAGGAAAACCAAGCAAGTGATGCCGCCTGCTGTTTAATTACAAGATCTGGCTGCAACCTGTGGCAGAAACTCAGACTTCTTTCAGCATGTGATGTTTATTCAGCTGTCCCGCAAACCCGATGCTCTACTGCCTACTCGTATACCCCAGCCCGATGACAGCAGAAGATCGATCACATTGTAGCGGAGCCCACACGATCATTTAACACATGAACCATTACTCAAAAAGCACAGGTCTTCATGCGGTGTCTTGCCCCAGCCCGATGCCAGCAAAACTAATCCACTAGTCTCACCAGCAGGAGTATCGACCAACACTCAGTGGGTTGTCCTGTGTCGTAACCGTGTCTTCACACCTCGTAGCTTTCGTCGTCATCACCCGCCCCAAATGCCAGTCCCACGTGACACAACTTCGTCTCATCAATCTTGGGGTACCGGGGGGGCACGAAACTATCAGTCAGATTCTCCTCGGTGAAGTTCCAGTCAATGTCGTCGTTGTTAATGAGCAGATCCAGTGACCGCAAGGCTTTGAGCACATCCCTTTTTTCAATGTGCGTCTTGGCAATAATGTCATGAATCGTCCCGTGTGCCCCAGCTGCCTTCCACGCCTTCAGGAATTCCACAACACGCGATTTCCAATACTGTAGGTAGACGAGCTTGCCTAAGTCTGACAACGGTCGCTCGGGGCTTCCGGCACCGATGCCTTTCTTCTTCCGCGCCTCCCGCCCAGAGAGGAGGTAACTGAAGTGAATGAGCATTTTGCCTAAGCCAAGGCGCTGCCAAGGAGGAAGCACCATGACACATGAAAGGTTGTTGTCACGTTGACCCTTTTCGCGCGAGAAATATCCGCGGAAAAGATAATCGATACCGCCGACAGCCGGTCGAAGGGTGTTTGAATCAAAAGCGCGGTTTGTAACTTGCTGATCTTCCCTGTGGTACTTTTCGGTCAGGACAAAGAACACGAAGTTCGACGTAGTGAAGCATTCATGCTTGTGGTCGAGAAACATCTTCGATAGCAAACTCATGTTCTGGCAGTACAGCTCGCGTGTCGCACATTCTATTATTCGGTGTTGCGTAACATCAAGGTTCACGGTGTTGCCAGCTACTTCATTGTTGTACTCCGAGCCTTCACCGCCGTCAATTTCCCACAAGGCCCATGAATCATCCTCATAGAGACACGTTCCTGGTGGGCCTCTAAGCCCCAAAGGCCCAGATCCAAATGTCTGCTTGTGTTCTTGCATGCGAGCAGCATTTCCTGTGTACTTCAAAGTGATATCGTCCACAAAAAGGTTGCCACCATTTGCGATCACTTCTTCTTTGATGTTTGCACGCGGCAGGGGAGAAGGGTACCAGGCATCAATGATGTAGTCACCAAACACAACCTTCTCAATCCACTTCACTTCGCGCAGGTGGTCTGCATGCAGGATTGCCGCTTCGTCTGCCTGAGTGCCGTCATACATGGCGAACACGTGCAGTGGATCTTCCGGACACCTTCTACCCTGCCGTTTTCGTTTTCGACTCACGACAGGATCAGATGGTACAGGAGACGAAGACATAGAGCGTCCGACAATCTGACTCTCTTCTACCCACGCATCCAGCCTGCGGTCTTTGCTGAGAACTCGCACAAAGTACTCGACTTTTCCTTCTCTTTCTCGTTTACTAAGGAGTTCGCAAGCTTCAGACGAGCCAGACGGTAGGCAGCAGACCCAGCGGCTGCCATCACCTAAGCCTTGCCTGCCATCTGGCCTCAGCGAGGTGTCAGTCACACAGTCACTCTCTTGGGGGGCAGGGCTCTGGCTACCATTTGGAGCTGCTGAGTTGCTGGTTCGCGGCTTGATGAACTTTCGCAGTGAAGATCTTCTGGGTGGTGTTTCTGTCATGCGTTCTTCCCCGCCCTTTCCCCTGCCTGCAAATTGCTTTCGGTTTCGAGTAAGAAGATCTTGGAATGACGGTCTTGCACCGGATCAACGGATCATGACGAACATGTGGGCAGCCTCACACCCGAAGCGGACGCAATGGACCGGCTCCCTTTTCAAAAGAACGCGCCGCTGACAGGAAGAGAAGGACGCGGCGCTATGCCAGAGAAGTGTTCGATAGATGGGGCAGAAACGGCTCTGCATCTGACGTGGCGTCTTCATCAGGAAGATACTACGTTTTCTGCACAACACAGGCAGTCTCGGGGGGCTGTTGACAGGGCCACTAGGCAGCGGGACAGAATTCCTAGGAACGCTGGAACGCTGCTAGTAGTGGTTGCCGAGGCGAGTCAGAGACTAGAAAGAGAGCAGACCGGAGCGATGACCGAGAGAAATGCAAGAAGTGCACACTGTTCAGCACTTCCCGTATAATGTGTTCGAAGCTTCCTCCATATTATGGCCACGGGTTTGCATGGTATAAGAATCGACAAAGAGCAAGGGGTCCAAGCGAAGCTCAAAAGCAAGGGGTCCAAGCGAAGCTCACAGACACAGACCGTTAACGAAAGAAAAAGGGTGTATCGGAGACAGCATTGCAGATGAAGCCCGGATTGCTGCCATTCCGCCTAGCTGATCAACAGCAACGTGAGCTAGCTTTTGAACGGACGCGGACGTTGGATCTTTCTGTCTCAGCAGGAAACATAGGCAGGTGACACGTTGGCTCACAATCAATGCACAGTCGCTGTGTCGTGAATGCAACATCGACTTGGAGACCGTCTCCACTGTGTACTGGGTCTTTTCGGATTGCTGGCTCCTGGCCGGAACAAGGCAAATGATTCCCGTAACGTATGCCTGCCGCTGGAGAAACATCTTCCGATCGCTGCGCCGTAAACACAGTTTCGCAGACTCACTGCCACTCGCATAGCAATCATGTTGCTTTCTTTTTTGTCTTCACCGTCATGCGAAAACGGCATTTTGGCCGGGAAGAGAACGTTGGCTCGACGATCGATGTTGCTGTGCACTAGTACTACAAGGAGCAGCTTGCCACCATCACTGTGACATAACGTTGTGCCCTTTTGCAAACGATACCTTCTCGTCTTCAACCTTCCTGTAATGCGACAGCAGCAAGGACCTGCAGATTTTGGTGCATTTTGTATGCCCACAATGTCGCTGACTTATTCTCACGAGAACACCGATAAGACTAACGCAGCAATTCAGCACGCCAGCACCTTAAAGATGCCAATAGCGAACGGAACTCGTAAATAAGAATCATACCAATCGACCCCGTCAGTATCATCAGAAGCATTGCTGTGGGGATTTGTTGGGTTTGCTGTCACAATGCCCCATGCTGGGTTTGCTGCCACAATGCCCCCATGTTGTGCACTGAAGCTGCGCCGACCAAAAGAGAAACACATACCCATTCTTATCAAGCACCTTGTCCCTCTTTTCCTGCTCGCGCATCTGTGACAGTAGTTGAAGAGATGACATTCTGAACAACACTTGATGTTTAGCCTTTTCTACAACCGATACCAGATGAGGTTGTTTAGTGTAGGTCTCTTCTCTTGAGGCGGGTGAACACACGCTTTTACGCGAACAAGCCTCAATTGAAATACCCATTGAGGAGAACAAACAGCATACGGAATTGTTCAAACTGCAAAGCGTGCTGACGGACTTCAGACGCTTGTGGAGATCGTCGAAGGCTGTAGACTGCGGCAGGAGCATTAACACACCGAAAAGAGTCTTGATGAGGTAAGGGTTCTCTTCGGGTTCGAGGAGGCCTAGTCTCACATAGGTGAACACAGGCGATTCGAGTATTTGAATCAGCTTGTCCAGTTGCACAAGCATGGAAACCGTGATCTCCATCTCCCCGAAGACACGAACCAGAGTATATGCGTGCTTGTATGCCTTCGCGAGGAGACAAAGAGACAGGAGAGAGACCGCGTTGTGAGACCAGCAAAAGTACAACTCGGTGAAGAGACTGCGCGCTTGAGTGTCACTTAACCCTTTTTTCAACAAGTCGCGCAAGGGGAGGAGTTCAGGTGACGTTAGAAGAATGATGTTCAAGTTCGTAACGAAGGCGGACACAAAGGCAAGGTCGCTGACCCCCGACAAAATACTTGAGAGAAGCGAAAACAGCTCTGCCGGGGGCGTTCTCTTTGCAAGGATCTTGATGATGGTGCCTGCTCTTGTCATATGCTTGAACCCGTCGGCCTGCAGCATAACCACGAGCTCGGACAAAAACTTGTGGAACACATCGCTGTTGTTCTGCGTGAACATTGCCAAGACTTGCAAACTGAGCTCTACAACCTGGTCAGCAGGATCCCCGAGGAGCTGCAGAAGAGTCTGGAACAAGCTTTCGAAGGAGGTCGCAATCAGATGCGGGTCCGAGTCGAGCACCATGTGCAACCACTTCAAAGCAGCGCTCTTCGTTGCGAGCTCAGGCGACTGAAGACCCTCGGTCAATGTGTCGAATATCTTCGGAAGGATGTCCGGAAGCTGCCGATCCGTCTCAGTTTCGCCATCGCGGAGCGCTCCTGTCATTGTGTTCCAGATACCTTCCTCAGAACGCTAGAGTGCATTTGCATCCATTGCGTCCCATCGCAAACCGGCTTAAAGATTAAAACCCCGGTTTGTAGAGTGCCGGCTGACCGTTGTGAATATATGGGGATGAACGGCAAGGAAGGGTTGCGGGGTCTTGCTCGTGATCGGGTGATTCTTCTTCTTTCAAAGACTCTTTGTTGCAGAGACTTCCCACCAAAACATGGGACTTGGCAGGTTTAATTCCGAATCCCGCATTTCCTTCTCGCGGCACTGGTCCCATTGGTACGTGTCACAATAGCCGAACCCCTTCTGTGACGGCAGTTGAAGGGAGAAGACATACCAAAGAGTGCGGCGATGTTTTCGCTCGCGACGCCCGCCTTCGTCCGGATGCTCTCTTCATTGTCAGCCAAACACACGAGCACGACTTGCAAGATTTGCGGGATGAACGGTGTCATGCTGAAGCGAGACAACATGAGGATCTCAACCAGCCACGTCAGCGCGACACCTCTTGTGCGGTCATCCTGCTTTCGACACGCCTTGATGACGATGGTGACGATTGGTCCCCAGTCAACCGCCTTGTCTGTTGCCACCATGTCTCGCAAGCGCTGCAAGTAGCAGTTGGCTACTTTGTCGGCGAGGCCAGCAATTTTCTTGTCCTGGTCGCTGAGGATGTCCAAAACACCGCCGAGAAACTCAGGGAGGTACTGCACCAAATCGATGTCCGGGACGCTGTCCAAGAGCATCAGCCAGGAGAGCACGTATTGACGAATCCGCGGCTTGGTAGAGGCGATATGATTTTTGATGGTTTGAACGAACTTGTCGACGTTGAAGCTTTTTGACTCTGTTGCAATGTCGCGGAGAATGCCGTCGAGGGTGTCCGACGCTCCCTGCACATACCGGTCGTTGTCCGCCTTCAGGTTGCACATCGCGTTGAAAATGCTCCCAAACTCAACAAGGACCAGCCCGCGTGCTACCTTTGCGACGTTGTACAGACATTCCGCTGCGTGGTATCGCACGTTCTGATCGCAATCCTCGAAAAGCTCGATTGCAGCTTCAACAAGCTCTAGAACGAACTGAGTATGTATTGTAGACCGTGTGTGCATAAAAGTCCTTACTAAGATTCAGACGCCAAAGTGCCAGTACATCCAGAGGAAAGCAGCGGCTCGCATAGAAATAAACGCTAGAAATTGATTGATTTTTTGTTGTTGTTGTTATAGTGTGGTACTCATTTGCTTGCAAATGACTCCCCACTAACGCAACAAGACGACGATTTTTTGAGGATAGTTGGGTAGCAGCTCTTGATGAACAATGACGATGTTTTTGTTAGGCTAGTTCGCTTCTTCGCTTTCTCACTGAGGGAAATCGGTCCTGCTTCGGAGGCTGCAATCGCGGGCATCACCAACGCGAGAGGTGTCGTCAATTTTTCCCGCACTATGTCGGGAACCAAACCCAGCAACTACGTTGCTCACACCCCTTCCAATTTCGTTCGAATCTGAATCCAACTCAGTTGCTGTAAAGAAAGAGCCATACATCGCCAATGTACTTGTGACCAAGAGCGATCGAGACCGCAGAGAGGGCCAGCAGCCCTCCTTTTCGAAGTGAGTTCTGCACCGAGCGCAGGAAAGCGGATCTCAGGTATTTGATGAGGCTGTGAATGGCCATCCAGTCCTGATCCATGCAGAGCCCTTGCATTATCCGATCGACCTCTGTCGCGCCGCGCTTCCGGGTTTCAGGCTTCCCATCGCTGAGCATGCGTGTCACCTCTGGCGCGATAATCTGCTCTGTGATCTCAGCCATTTTGATTCAATTGCCGGCGGCAGTTTTACCCCACCGCCTTTGAGGCAGCCCCTCCACCTGCCCCCTTTCTCGCTTTCTACGGGTGCCTTCTTGTTTGGCCAATGATCTAACAACATTTTACAGAGAGAAGAGACGAGTTGGAGTGCAGGGACCATCTCTCCGAGGAGTTTCCGGTCGCCTCACTACTACTGCCACGTTCTTCTAAGGCGGGCGTAAGTCGTTCCGTCAGAGGCGCGGTGCGGGCCGCGGCCCTGTCACCGAAGATGACGGCGTCGGTGTTGACACAACCGAGGCCGATATGACAGGCGGGCGAGCCCGTTTCGCGGGGGAGCACCGTCTTGACGCGTCGCGGGCTCTCTTCTTCTTCGCAATTGCACGGCCTACGGTCGGGCACGGCATCGTTCCAACGGTCGCGGGTGCAGATCGTTTTCAACTTGCACGACATCCACTCTGTCTTCCGACCAGCGGCAAAGCGTAGGCGGTGTGTAGGTCCCGGCATCGCCGGCGCACCAAGACAACGCAGGGAACAGACGCCCTGGCGCCACCTCCCGGGGAAGGAGGGAGCCCCTGAGTCGGCGCAGCATAGGTCGTTGATGGCCCTCATGAGGTACCCTATCTGCAGCCCTTTCTCGGCGAAAGTCTTCCCTGGGAGTTTCGACCGTGTGTATGCCTCGAAATCCAGAGCAAGTTCCACGCACGTCGTGGGAAGGGGGTTGGAACTGACCCAGGTCAGATTCCGCAGCCAAAAGACCAACGTCGCAGCGAAAGGCGTTCCGACTTGGCTCGTCAGGACTTCCCGGCTGTCCTTCGCGAGTTCCACATTGTATGTGAAGAGGCAGTACCTTCTTCTTGTTTCCTCGGATCCTTCGAGAATCGAAAAGTGTCGCAGAAACGGGAAACATGTTTTCAATCAGTCGCACTGTCGAGACAAACGAATGTAGGAATAAACGCACTTAGCCAAGCAAAGTAAGTAAAGTTGCAAAGAGAGAAGTCGGCAAGCAAAAATCACAAAACAGGAGAAACAACCGACTACCTCAACTGCTTGCAAACCCGCACCAACAAGAAAATTGACATTTTCCAGGAGGAGTGAATAAGAACATCTTGGTTGTTCTTGTCGGTTGCGGCTACGAAGTTGTTTCGGTTGTTGCTGTTGTTGTGCTAGCACTATTTCTCCGTTTGCTCTCTGAACATAATATTATTACGAAATGAAGGTCAAATGAAGCTACGACACCGTGAAGTAGTTTCCTGGCCTGAAGTGCTCGCCCTTGAGTATTCAAAGAAGGATGGCGTATGAAAAGATCGGCCGTGAAGATCTACAACTTTTACGCAGACTGGAGACACGGGTTACTCCGTTCTTGTGCAAAAAGAACCATTGAAGGTTCTTCCGAAATGTAGTCTTACCTACAGAGCCAAGTGACCTTCGACGTTGGAGCTTCGGTATGCTTCAGCAACTACAAAACGCTACACGGGTTGGATATAACAAACACCTGACGCTCTCAGTCGGCAGTCGGCTAGATCGACTCAGAAGAAGTTTCCCTCCCATCATTCTTTTCAGCACTAAGCGCATTTGCGAGTAGGACGTTGTGTATGAAGCGCTAACGTTTCCGCTGACACGCAGGGATGTATTTTACGACCACTGTCTCAACAGCCAGCATCTGTTTAGGCTGGCACTGTAGGCATACAAATACTAGGGGAAACACTTCAAAGTCTTGGGGATAGGGGAACGGAGGAATTGGCGGTGTTAGCATTGTGCATCTTTGAAATATGTTCACACATCCTTTCTATGGGCTCAGTCTTGGCAGTGACATGCAGAACGGAGTCGTCCTGTCTCTCGACTTTCATTCCTGAGCTAGTCGACTGTTTCTGCAGTGCCAGGCGGCATAGCGTGGCTGAAATCCCGCCAGACCCAGCACGCACAAGACCGGGTTAGGAAGGACCAGATATTCTCATGATGATCTCATCACGGATAACAAACATGAAATCGTCAATGCTTTTGTTTGGCCGGTTTTACTACATTGTTCTTTTGGGTGTTTTCTTCTGCATAATTCTGCATTCACGCGTGCAGCGATCTTCGAGCAGCAGAGGGTAGAACATAAATATGCGCGCCGCGTTGTTGTTTTTGCTTCCCTTCTTGCACGAATAATAGGACAATTCTCGCACAACAAGTGTATTGTAATCTTTTACTACAGGGGGTGCAGTGCACAACCCTGCAGAACCCGCCACATCTGCCAGTTTGTAAGGTGCGCAAAGACAGGCAGATCACTCAATGTATGGTGAGCGGGTTTCGACTCATTGGGTGACCCCTTTTCAAAGACTGCTGCCAGCATCCTGGATCAAGCGCACAGCAATGCCGCGCTGTGAGAAAGACGGCTTTCGTTCTCAGAGGCGCTCGTCTTTTGTAGGCGCGTATTGGTACGCAGAGCGAGGCGAGTAGTGATGGCGCTTTTCACGAGTGCCGCCTGTGCCTTCGTGCAGCGGGTTTTCATAAACTGCCTGCGGCGGGTAGGCGCCTCTGTACGGATCGTCGTTTCGCGGAGATTGCGCAGGGTAAAAACTCTGGGGCCACGTGCCAGCATCCTGGCCATGCGGGTGCGGGGTAGGACTCTGGAAGGTTGGCTTTGGCGAGTAGCCGGCTTTACCGCTGTCGGACTTCGAAGGAGAGCTCAGCAGCTTTGACGGATCTGGCGGCGGCACCCTATCGTTTGTGAGGCCACCCTCTTTGCGCTCCTCTGCTGCTGCCTCCCGTGCCTTATCGGACTCCAATTTCTGTTGAGGGTGGCTTTTTGTCAGGTGAACATGCACGTTGATGTCTGAGGACTTGCCACGTGTGGTCTTTCTTGCATTCTAAAAGGTCGCATCTAAACCAACGCTTGTTTGCGCGGTGGACGCTTTCAAGATCAGAACAAAGGCACCCAGGTTTGTCTGGACGGTGCTGCTCAACTGAAACTTAGGCAAAGAACCCTTCTGAATGTATGAGATCTTGACACATACCTCTTCGCCATCTAGCTCCCCGTAAACAAATGTCTCATCTGTTAGGTGTTTTCCTCCATAAGTGAGCTCTTTGCCGTCCTTGAGCTCTCTAGTGTCTCGCTTCAAATCGGAGAAATCGATGGTCCGCACGTTCTTGTACCTCCTGTACACGTCACTGTTGGGAAGCAGCTTCATGATGACATAGTCAGTTACAGTGCCAGCCAGGGCCAACAGCGCCAGACCGGTTACCAAGGTTTTCAGCAGCTCGACAAATGAGAACTTTCCGACCCAGCCAGACGCCACGACGAGGACCCTGACCCCGTGGCGGTTGTAAGTAGTGCGGGTGGTGTGCGTCCCGTTGTTCTCATCCTTGACTTCAAGATACTTGTACTCCGCGTGCGGCACGTACTTAACTCTGTACGTGTACTTGATCGAATTTTTGGTGTAGCCCGAACCTGCATAGTCAATAATAATGACGAGCACGAGGCCGTCATATCTGAGCGTGTCCGAGCTCAGGCTGCTATCAATGCGGTCAAGGTAAGTACCTGTTGCAGGATCAGGTTGAAGATCCGCCGCGTTCAGCAGCTCTTTCAACGACAGAATGTCACCACTGCGCCCTGTTGCTGGGTTTTCGTCGTCGCATTTTATGTCCATGTCACCCGTGTTGGCATTGTCGCAAAAGTTTCGAATGTAATCACCGTCGCTGTTGGCCAAGCGAGCCTTCGGCATGTCTAAGGTCGAGGTCATCACGAGGTCGTTCTTCCTGTCCAGTGTGGTGTAGGCCTAAATCGCTGAATAGCAGACGATCGCATTCCAGACAGAACACGATCTTTCAGGCGTGTTTCACGTTAGGATCAGATTTACGAAATAGAGCGGAAGAGCACGAGATTCCAAGTCCTAAGAAATGTATCTGCGAGGGGCAAGTGTACTGTGCCCTCTGTTCTGTAATTGGAAAACTTCATGCGGTTGTGACGGCGCACTTGATTGTCTTTCGGACGTGATCCATTCGTCAAGTGCTCTCTCGTCATCTATTGAGACGTGCGCTCCACTCGCGATCCCACTGCAACATGTGGGCTGACTGGTCAGCGCCGGCTACAACAAGAAAACAAAGAAACCAGCTCGCCCAGGAATCCCACGACTCAAAAATGTGTGAGCTAAAAGCACATACTGGCCGTATACAGCGTGGACAATTAAGTAGGTGCTCACCTCCGGTTCCGCAACGTAGTACGTGATAACGTCTGCGGTGCCTGTCAAGGTGGGCTGTGGATCCATTTCCCAGTCCGGGCACGGCGGTGCTGCGAAAAGCGTAGCGTTGAGCAAGCACCGGTTTTCGAGTGGAACGAAGCGAGTCACGTTGACCCGTGTCGTCAGGAAGGCGGAGAACTCTTCTGCTGGCGGAACAGCCGAGTTGAGCTCGTCCCACACGACACAAGGCATCGCACCACGTGCCGATCCGAACTTCTGCTGAACACATCCGGGTGTGTCACAGCAATACGGCAAACCACTACTGGACTCGACCCTTTGCTGCACGCCGATGCGCACGTACCCGGTCGGTGTCTCCTTGATCATGTACCCCTTCTGCACGATAACCTCGTAGATAACCACATATATAAACAGAGCGATCAGAATCGCAATTCGTGAGATGCCGAGCTTCCGGTCGCGGATGAGTACAGTGCGCGGCGTCCGGTACGCGAAGAGGTCGTCCAGGTCGAGAAGACGAATCTTCGTCAGGTACGTCATGGTACGTGAAGAACAAGGCAAACCCCTTTTCTTGTTTTTCTTCAACCGGTACCGTCCGCGCTAGAACTGAGCTGGCTGGAGTGTATGCCGCTAGTAAGTAGCGTAGCCGCGCTTCGGATAGCGGGCTTCACAGTGTTTCGTGAATTCAAGTGTTTGTTGAGTCGTGTTTAGCTTTCCTTGTGTGATTTGTTATACATCGACCGTACTTTCGCGCCAGACTGTAAAGACCAACCTTCATGCTGAGGATCTGGCCCCCAGCATCTTGAATCCAGCACTTCTACTTGTTTTCGGCGCCGCGCGCACAGGTTCTTAGCCAGAATCACATAAGATGGATACATGTGTGTTTTTTTCCGCACTACGCGACTATTGCTTTTCCGCCGCTGCGGTCGAATGCTTCCAGCCAGAGCGCACTGTGAAATTGAAAGTGTCAGGAAATGAAAGACGTTACAGGACGATGAAGAAGGGTAGGTTAGGACTTCCTTGGTTCGTCACAACAACGAGCTCACGAGCCCATGGTGCAGCGAACCTGCTTCTCAATCAGGTCGGATCCGTGCTTTGAACACCCTGGGTTGTAAGATTCGCGCCTTGATGGCACGGATCTACAGCGGGTACAAGTTGAATGGTATTTGCACGCAGTTATGTACGACACTCGAGACACGGATCAGGTCGCGACAGAATGACAGCACTGTTGTACCGAAGGAAGAGTTTCCGGCTGTTTTCGTAGGATACTTCACTATCCTTCCCGGGTCCCATGAGTAATTGACTCCGACCGCACATCGGTTCAGGCTCTAGTTTCAACGGCACCGCTTCAGAACCGTGTACAATCAGAACCGCCCGCTTGTCATGGGGACGCGTGTCACAAAGTTTTTGTACAGGATGCAAACAACCTCGCAGAAAAGTGCAAGACACGAGGCGACGACCATGAACGGGTTGAAGACCGACAACACGCCGGCGGCAGAGAGCACCAAAACGGGAAGATACCGCGGCAGCCCGGCAAAGCACGCGAGGATGGCAGTGGTCGCAGAGAGGCAGCTGAACTTCAGGGCGGCGCACGACGCGATGAGCGGCTGAACCCGTTCGGTCGTGGGGTACCATGGAGCGCCTAAGTCGCGCTCATTCTGCAGCGCGAAGAGGAGGCCCGCGTTCTCAGCGATGTCAAAAAACGAAGCAGCGTATATCATGATGACTCCGAGGGTCGTCCAAAAGCCGTTCTTCGGCGTCTTCGCTGCGCGAGAGGTCACACGCTGCAGCTCGCCGCGCAGAAGGGCGAAGTACGCAGCGATCAGCGGGAAGTCGCCGATCAAGTGCCCGAGCCACCTCGCGACCGTGTTGCTCTCGTCGCTGAGAATGCGCCGCAGCTGGGCCGGCGCGTCGGGCAGCTCCACGCAGAGGATAGGGCTTTTCAGGAAGCAGTCCCACTCCCCCATCTGAAGGTCGAACGCCTGCATCAGTCCCAGCGACACAATAAAAAGTAAGCTCGCTCGCTGCATGCCTGCCAGCGTGTACGCCATTGCAACGCGTTACTCTTTTTATGGCCGCAGTGTGGCTCCAGTATGAACCCCTACCCTACGCTATTATCTTGCCACCTCTTCGCTTCGTATTGACCGGAAAAGCCCCGTATCAGCCGGAAACAGGGAGAAACAAAGAGAGATAGAGTGTGTGGGTCGGTTTCACTCCCCCCTCGTGCTCTTCGTTTCGTCGGAGGTGCTCAGCGTGCCGCGGCCCTGGCACACATGGTGTGGTTCAGCCGGGGGGCGTTGCGGCTGGCGGAGGACGCCGTTTGGATACGCTGCCCGCACTCTTCATCTTGTTTGGCTACTGTGCATCCCTATTCCGTTCGGGAAAGTGACGTTCCATTGAACGTAGTGTGTACAACAATGCCATGTCTAAGACACAAGGGGTAGTAGCTCATTCATTGCCTCTTGAAGGCCTTCTTCGTACAGCTGCATGCGTACAAGTAGGAGGCTGTGATTATCACCTCCGGCGGGGTTCGGGCCACTTTTGCTCATTGCTGAGCTGGCCATTACGCTACAGCAAAGCGGCTATTTCGCACGTTCGGTCGGTGTGAGGAAAAAAGGCAGCGGTGCGATGAGATCCTTGTTACATTGTGGACTATCTAGGAAAACAAAACGAACTTAATGACACGGGCAGACCCTCGGATACGGTACAAGAATGATCCGAACGTTGGTGACATGGCAAGGAGTGGCAGCGTATTAATACGTGAGTCGATGCGGGAGCCACAGAATCGTCCTCCGAAGACTCAGGTGGCTTTACTATTTCTTCTCTCATGTGTGTACTGTGCGAAGTCGGAGTCGCTCGAGAGCACAGGTGGACCATTGTGTGCTCAACGTGAGGAGAACAGAGGTGTTCCATTGGTAGAGAGGGACGCCGCTACTACCCACAGACACGTGTGTGGTATTGAGCTGGATACAAAATGTTCGCGTGACTTCTATTTTCCAACCGTTTGGCGGAAAAGGAGCCCAATGCTTGTGTGTCGTTTGCTGAAGGCGCCGGAACATGTGCCGCTCGACGTGCCATCACACAGAACTGAAGGTGTATGGGTGCGCGCAGAGAGACCTGCTGACTGTTGACGCAGCGGGCTGTGGAATCCTACAACTACGACTTCAATTCCTGCAATACAGGCGGAAGCAAGCATGTTCGAAGAAGAGAAAGCAGCAATGGGCATGGCTACTCACTGACTGTTGTAGACACAGTGTGCGATGTGATGCTGGACACAAACTGTCCACGCGACTTCGATTCCTGCGAGGTTTCTTCCAATAATAAACAACACGAGAACAACACCTGGGCCAATATTCGGAATCTTGTGTAGTGGCGCTCAGTGGCGGGGTCATGTTCGGCATTTCCAACTTCCGAAGAAGCAGAAACAGAGAGAAACCTCCTAAATGGGATGGCCTTCAAGCTAGCAAAAGTTGCCATCCTCACTTCTCAAGCCAGGATTGCTCTCTCAAGTGAGTCCCAAGCCTCATTCTTCTCTAACCTGTTCTCTTCACGCTTCTTATCAAAGGTTGGCTTCGCAAGGCAGAAGCATACGGTTTGATCGGATTTGTCGAGTTCTGCTTTTATCTTTTCGGCACGTTCAAGAATGTCCTGTCCGCGTTGTTCCCAAGCTAAGATGCACGGTGCTGTTGTAGGGGGATCTTCTATCACCGTCGAGAGATGCGACTGGAGCAGGAGAAGCTGTGTGTTAAGGTGAAAATGTGTTTGTTATTTCTTCCAGCATGTCGAACAATGCATCACCGCGGAGTTACAGCCCGTGAGGGTGATAACTGTGTGCACTATCTTCTTCCTCATGCAGAAGACAGGAGGAAAGCCTCAAGACCAGACATTCTCCCCAGTCTTGTTAAGAATCTGATCCCAAGAATATCTTTGCGAGTACACATAATTCTGGGCTTTCGTTCGTAGTAGGCCTGGTGCAGTTTCAAAGGAAGGGTCCGGGGCATGTATGGTACACCTGATGCAGCCTTTCCGCTGCCTATCAAGCCTCAATTGGACGCAGGTACGTCCCTGTACCGGCCTCTACAGTACACAGGTGGCAAAGCTTGCGGTCATTTTGGTACAAGACTTCCCTCAGTAGGTGTCGAGCGAGCCAACACTCTCCCGCCCTGAACTCGAGTCAACTCTGCTTTTTCTGTCGATACTTGAAACAACAAACATGGCAGAACACGTACCAGCTGTTTGAGAGTGACCACTTTGCAGTCTTGCTCACTCGGCGGCGGATCCACGTGCGAAGCGTACTTCTCGAGCACTCGCCGAACAATGCGCACCGAACTGCGAATCTCTTCCTCGATGATTGTGATCTTCGCGGATAGATCCTTTTCAAGGTTGCCCCTTTCTGCCAGGTAAGCGAGCACGCCAGCTGTCTTGGCCTCAGCCAACGCGGCTTTGGTGGTGTACAGGTCCGCTTCTGCTTGCGCAAGACGAGCTGCCATCGCTTCCTGCTCAGCAGAGGCGGAAATAACTAAATCTTCTTCTCGAAGCTTCTGCATTTCAGATGCGGCGTGGCTGGTCTCCAGGTGCTGCTGGAGGGCTGTGTCCCTCTCGCCGATTTTCGCCCGCAATTCAGATGTTGCGTCCCTCTCCTTCTTCACCTTTGCCCGCAGCCGGGTCCTCTCCTTTTCAAACGACGCCACCAACTTCGCAATGTCGGCCTGCATCCGCGCATTGGTCCCGTTTTTGAACTCGTCCAACGCTTCTCTCGCGGCCACTCGCTCGCGCTCGATCTCGGACAGCCTCAGCTCCAGCTTCGCGTTGTCGTCGCGCGCCCTGCACAGCAGCTCGTGGCTTTGTTCAACGTGCGCGTTCATCTCCGCGTTCACCCGTTGCGAATTGGACAGCTCGGCTTGCGCCGCAGCGACCGTTGCATGCGCCTTTCGGAGGTCGGATCGCAGGCCTTCCACTCTGTCGTCGAGTGACTCGCGGTCGCGTGTCGCCGCCCTTTGTTCGTCAATGAGGGTCTCGACCTGGCGGGACAGGTGCTTTGCTTGCTCGGCGAGCTTCGCATTTTCCCGCTGCAGCTCCGCCGCGTGCCGCTGGAGCCCGGCCTTCTGCTCGGAGAGCGCGGCGATGGTGCGGGACGCGTCGGTTGCGAATTCGAGGCTTTCGACGGCTTTTCGCTTCTCCTCGAGTTCGCCGTGCAAGGCCTGCAGCTCCTTCCGCATCGACTCGTCGACGAGCTGCTGGCGGCTGGTGGTCATGTCCGCGCGTAGCGTCGCGACCTGCGCGCGGAGCTCGTCGATTGTGGCTTGCTTTGCTATGTTCTCCGCGGAGAGAGCAGCCAAGCTGTTGGCCTGCACCCGAGCCTTCGCCTCCCACGCAGCTTCATCAACCCGGCGCGCGACGTCGTACTCATTGAACCTGTCGAACCGGGTCGGCGGGTGCATTGCTTCCGTCGAGCTGTTCGTAAACGTGTTCGAGAGCGCGCCTTTGCTCAGACTCACTCTGCTCTCGTCCTCAAACCGGACACCCACCGCTGCGTGGGTATGCCCCTGCACGCCGCACGAGCCGTCGCGCACCACGACTGTCCCCCGAGGACTCGGCACTCGCACAAGCTTCACGGACTCCCCGTAGCCTTGTCTGCTTAGTCTACTTTCACGTGAAAACGACGTGTTCATACAGAGCCCACCTCAGCCGGACTCCGGCGAGGAAAAGCGGCAGAGGAGACGTGTTCCCGACCCAGGCAGGGGACAGAGAGGGAGGGCGGCTGGGAAGAAGAGATAGTGTCCTGCAATGGTTAACATTTTCTTGGAGACAGTTTGCTGCTTCCTGGCCCCTGGGCACGGTGCCTATTGGCCACACGTGACGGACGAAGGTACCCGGTGCCCAGGCTACAAAGTAAACAAGATGATTGTCGCGGCGGCCTGGGGCGATCCACCTATTTTCTAGCAGAAAAAAGCACAGAATTCCAGATCAATTCACAACTTTTCACAACTTTTCGTCGTCTTGTTGCGTTAGTGGGGAGTCATTTGCAAGCAAATGAGTACCACACTATGCCAGCTTTTCGCTACGTGACTCCAGAAGGGTCACTTTTTCCGCGCTTTCGGCGCGGCGCAACTCTAGTCGGTTGCAACTGTTCTTGGAAACTACTGACGATTTCATAATCCGAAAAGGAATCGGAATCTTCGCTTTCTCGTTTGCGCCGGTAGGCACGCCGCGATGCGGAGGACGCGAGTAGCCGGGAAGAGCCGGCGGGAGGGCGCGATCGTTGTGTGACCCGTGGAGGGTCGGAACCAGAATCAGTAAAAGGGCCCGAGTCAGGGCCTGCCATCGAAGAGGGCCGGGCGGGGCCGGGTGGGCGCGGTGTGTTCGGGCCGGCGAGGCCAGTGCCGTCGTCGCCGAGATCGGCGCGTCGTCGTCGTCGTGCGCGCAGCGCGGCTGCGGGAGAGGCCGTGGGGGTGCATGGCGCGGGTCGCTTCCTGCCTGCTGGCGGGGGGGCGCGCTTCGGGGGCGACTTCGTCGTCCGCCTCCTCCGGCCACGGCTGGTAGGTGTTCCAGGTGGGGACGGCGCGCGCCGCTTCCGGCCTGTGAGGCCGTCGCTCTCGCCTAGGCTGCGACCGCCACCGCCGCCGCCGCCGCGATCCCCGCCGCGACCGCTGCCGCGACCGCCGCCGCGTGCGCGGCCGCGACCAGTGCCGCGGCCGCCGCCACCGTCTCCGTCACTGTCGTCTCCGCCGCCTCGGCCGCCGCGGCCGCGGCCACGGCCGCGGCCGCCATGACCACCGCCACCCCCGTCGCCACTGCTGCCGTCGCGGCCAGCACCACCCCTGTGATGCCCCCGTCCGCAGCACGCGTCGGCGTTCGGGCAGGTCCCACATCGCGTCAGCCGATGCGCCCGGCAGCACTGAATGCGCAGACCGTCGTCAGGGCGGTGGTGCACCTGGCAGCACTGGTCAACTACAAGGCTGTAGTTTCTTCGCATGCCAGTGCACACCGCGCACTTCTGCTTCGCGCAGGCATCGCAGACCGACTGCGTGCGGAGCAGAGGGTCCGCCTGCGCAGCCGGTACAAGCACGGGAAGGCGCGGGCGTTGCGGCAGAGGGGTGGGCACGTCCCAGCGCAGCGAACGCTGTGCCCGCCGCGCCGCGTCGTACTGCGGGAACACGTCCCCGCCCCAGTTCTTCCCGTCCCCGGCAGCTGCCCGCGGAAAGCTCGTCTCCAGCACCCCGTGCGTCTCCTCGCCCCCGGCGAAGCGTGGGCGAGGTGTCAATCCCCCCCACAGCATCGGCGCCCCCAGGGTCCTCATCGAGCCCACCCGGACCTTCCGCTCGGCAGGCAACGGCGACGGCAGCTGCAGGTCCTGGCACAGGCGGCACAATGTCGACAGCATCGTCCAGAGGGTCTTCCCCCTCTGGTTGGCGGCGAGCCTTCGTATTCCCGAGGGGGCAGGGACGTCGACCCCGGTGTGGACCTCGAAGTCCACCGCCAGCTCAACGCACGACACCTCGCCTGCGTTGGTCCACCTCAGTGCCGACAGCCAGCCCTTGAGCGCCCGCATCGCACGGCCGCCGTACGGCCATCTCGGCGGCTCATCCGGAAGGCGGTCGAAGTCGAACAGGTGTTGCACCGCCGGCAGCGGCGCAGCTGCGTGCCAGGGGTGCATCGGTTGCACTGCGGAGAGGCGGCGTCGCTCCGCCTCCACGCGTGCAGTGTACAACTTTTCGTCGTCTTGTTGCGTTAGTGGGGAGTCATTTGCAAGCAAATGAGTACCACACTATGCCAGCTTTTCGCTACGTGACTCCAGAAGGGTCACTTTTTCCGCGCTTTCGGCGCGGCGCAACTCTAGTCGGTTGCAACTGTTGTTGGCAGTTGCTCACGATCTCATAATCCGAAAAGGAATCGGAGTCCTCGCTTTCTCGTTTGCGCCGATAGGCACGCCGCGATGCGGAGGACGTGAGTAGCCGGGAAGAGACGGCGGGAGGGCGCGTTCGTTGTGTGACCCGTGGAGGGTCGGAACCAGAATCAGAAAAAGAGCCCGAGTCAGGGCCTGCCATCGAAGAGGGCCGGGCGGGGCCGGGTGGGCGCGGTGTGTTCGGGCCGGCGAGGCCAGTGCCGTCGTCGCCGAGATCGGCGCGTCGTCGTCGTGCGCGCAGCGCGGCTGCGGGAGAGGTCGTGGGGGTGCAAGGCGCGGGTCGCTTCCTGCCTGCTGGCGGGGGGGCGCGCTTCGGGGGCGATTTCGTCGTCCGCCTTCTCCGGCCACGGCTAGTAGGTGTCCCCGGTGGGGACGGCGCGCGCCGCTTCCGGCCTGTGAGGCCGTCGCTCTCGCCGCGACCGCCACCGCCGCCGCCGCCGCGACCGCCACCGCGTGCGCCGCCGCGTGCGCGGCCGCGACCAGTGCCGCGGCCGCCGCCACCGTCTCCGCCACTGTCGTCTCCGCCGCCCCGGCCGCCGCGGCCGCGGCCACGGCCGCGGCCGCCATGACCACCGCCACCCCCGTCGCCACTGCTGCTGTCGCGGCCAGCACCACCCCTGTGATGCCCCCGTCCGCAGCACGCGTCGGCGTTCGGGCAGGTCCCGCATCGCGTCAGCCGATGCGCCCGGCAGCATTGAATGCGCAGGCCGTCGTCCGGGCGGTGGTGCACCTGGCAGCACTGGTCAACTACAAGGCTGTAGTTTCTTCGCATGCCAGTGCACACCGCGCACTTCTGCTTTGCGCAGGCATCGCAGACCGACTGCGTGCGGAGCAGAGGGTCCGCCTGCGCAGCCGGTACAAGCACGGGAAGGCGCGGGCGTTGCGGCAGAGGGGTGGGCACGTCCCAGCGCAGCGAACGCTGTGCCCGCCGCGCCGCGTCGTACTGCGGGAACACGTCCCCGCCCCAGTTCTTCCCGTCCCCGGCAGCTGCCCGCGGAAAGCTCGCCTCCAGCACCCCGTGCGTCTCCTCGCCCCCGGCGAAGCGTGGGCGAGGTGTCAATCCCCCCCACAGCATCGGCGCCCCCAGGGTCCTCATCGAGCCCACCCGGACCTTCCGCTCGGCAGGCAACGGCGACGGCAGCTGCAGGTCTCGGCACAGGCGGCACAACTTTTCGTCGTCTTGTTGCGTTAGTGGGGAGTCATTTGCAAGCAAATGAGTACCACACTATGCCAGCTTTTCGCTACGTGACTCCAGAAGGGTCACTTTTTCCGCGCTTTCGGCGCGGCGCAACTCTAGTCGGTTGCAACTGTTCTTGGAAACTACTGACGATTTCATAATCCGAAAAGGAATCGGAATCTTCGCTTTCTCGTTTGCGCCGGTAGGCACGCCGCGATGCGGAGGACGCGAGTAGCCGGGAAGAGCCGGCGGGAGGGCGCGATCGTTGTGTGACCCGTGGAGGGTCGGAACCAGAATCAGTAAAAGGGCCCGAGTCAGGGCCTGCCATCGAAGAGGGCCGGGCGGGGCCGGGTGGGCGCGGTGTGTTCGGGCCGGCGAGGCCAGTGCCGTCGTCGCCGAGATCGGCGCGTCGTCGTCGTCGTGCGCGCAGCGCGGCTGCGGGAGAGGCCGTGGGGGTGCATGGCGCGGGTCGCTTCCTGCCTGCTGGCGGGGGGGCGCGCTTCGGGGGCGACTTCGTCGTCCGCCTCCTCCGGCCACGGCTGGTAGGTGTTCCAGGTGGGGACGGCGCGCGCCGCTTCCGGCCTGTGAGGCCGTCGCTCTCGCCTAGGCTGCGACCGCCACCGCCGCCGCCGCCGCGATCCCCGCCGCGACCGCTGCCGCGACCGCCGCCGCGTGCGCGGCCGCGACCAGTGCCGCGGCCGCCGCCACCGTCTCCGTCACTGTCGTCTCCGCCGCCTCGGCCGCCGCGGCCGCGGCCACGGCCGCGGCCGCCATGACCACCGCCACCCCCGTCGCCACTGCTGCTGTCGCGGCCAGCACCACCCCTGTGATGCCCCCGTCCGCAGCACGCGTCGGCGTTCGGGCAGGTCCCACATCGCGTCAGCCGATGCGCCCGGCAGCACTGAATGCGCAGGCCGTCGTCAGGGCGGTGGTGCACCTGGCAGCACTGGTCAACTACAAGGCTGTAGTTTCTTCGCATGCCAGTGCACACCGCGCACTTCTGCTTCGCGCAGGCATCGCAGACCGACTGCGTGCGGAGCAGAGGGTCCGCCTGCGCAGCCGGTACAAGCACGGGAAGGCGCGGGCGTTGCGGCAGAGGGGTGGGCACGTCCCAGCGCAGCGAACGCTGTGCCCGCCGCGCCGCGTCGTACTGCGGGAACACGTCCCCGCCCCAGTTCTTCCCGTCCCCGGCAGCTGCCCGCGGAAAGCTCGTCCCCAGCACCCCGTGCGTCTCCTCGCCCCCGGCGAAGCGTGGGCGAGGTGTCAATCCCCCCCACAGCATCGGCGCCCCCAGGGTCCTCATCGAGCCCACCCGGACCTTCCGCTCGGCAGGCAACGGCGACGGCAGCTGCAGGTCCTGGCACAGGCGGCACAATGTCGACAGCATCGTCCAGAGGGTCTTCCCCCTCTGGTTGGCGGCGAGCCTTCGTATTCCCGGGGGGGCAGGGACGTCGACCCCGGTGTGGACCTCGAAGTCCACTGCCAGCTCAACGCACGACACCTCGCCTGCGTTGGTCCACCTCAGTGCCGACAGCCAGCCCTTGAGCGCCCGCATCGCACGGCCGCCGTACGGCCATCTCGGCGGCTCATCCGGAAGGCGGTCGAAGTCGAACAGGTGTTGCACCGCCGGCAGCGGCGCAGCTGCGTGCCAGGGGTGCATCGGTTGCACTGCGGAGAGGCGGCGTCGCTCCGCCTCCACGCGTGCAGTGTACACCGCCGCCATGAGGCGGTGAAGGGCCGCGACCTCCACCCGCATTCCTTCGACAATAACCCCATGCACACGCGTGCAAGACGGCCACCTCGCCCGGTCCGCCCGCAGGAGTTCGGCGAAGCAAGGACGGCCGCGAATCTCGTCGTAGGCGGGGCACTCCCACCACAGGTGATCCGCTGTGTCCTGGACGCCCAGGTCGCAGTCCCTGCAGCCGCGGTCCAGCGGCGGACGCTGAGGTTCCGAAGAGGAGGATTCGGAGACGTGCTCGTCAAAGCTGCCGGTCGTATCAGAGGCGGTCGACGACACGGACGCCGAGGAGCTCGGCGACCCGTCTGTCCCGGCCGCCCCTCCGTTCGCACGCGCATTCCGTCCCCACCGCGCAGCGAGGAACACACCCCCGGACAGAATCACCGCCAGCGCACGTTTCTCGCCAGCGTCAGCCGTCGCTAGGCGCAGCTCGTTCGTACGCCTGCAGTCCACCCCTGCCTGCACGCCGTCGTAAGACGGCCGTTGCCTCGCAAGCTGCGTCCAGGTCGTCTGCCGTAGCCGTGCCCGGATGGCGTGGTGCCTCTCGCCCCTCTCCATGTCGAGAAGCCGGCGGCCCTCGAGCGCCGCGGTCGCAAAGTCGTGGCCTTCGAAATCGATGCCCGCGACCGTGAAACCGTCAGAGATGGCGATCCCGACAGGTCCCAGGCGCGCCTTCGGCAACAACACACCGTGCCGGCTGTAAAGCCGGGCGATGTTCAGCATGCGGGCGTGTACGCGGGGGAGCCTCTCGCACGTGTCGAAAAGCGAGCACAGGATCCTGTACGGCCGAGCCAACAGTGGGTCCATTCGGTGGGCTTTCGCCAGGATGGCCAGCACCGCCGTCACATTCCTCGACGGATGCTTCGTCCCGAAAGCTCCCTTCACTACCCGCGACCGCAGCCCCCTGAGGCACGTCTGCGTGTACCCCTCGTACGAGCACCCCGCCAGCACGCTTCCGAGGACATTGGAGCTCGCCACCTCGCAGCGGACATCGAATGGAAGGCGCGAGGTGCTCAGCCTGTCCAGCAATGCGTTATGGGCCTTCAGACGCGCGTCGTTGGTACGTTCCGCCTGAACGCTCGCGACACTCGTACGCACACCGAGGATCTTCGCCGCCGTCGCTGTCGGTATCGTCTCGTCGCCGACTGCCAGCACGCTCGTATAGGGCCGCCGCCGACGCTGCCGCACCGTGCCCGCGGGGATCCCCATCGCCAGTGTCTTCGTCATGTTCAGCCGCATCCCTGTCAGGGCGCAGAACTGTGCGATGACGTCGACCGCCTGCTGCAGCTCGGACTCCACGGACGCGAAGAGCGTGGCATCATCCGCCAGCGACTCCGACGAAACCTCCGGTACGCGCGCCGACACCGCTCGGAGCACTATCGACAGCAAGGCGTTGATGAGGATCACCGAAAGTGGGCACCCCTGCAAGATACCGTTGGTGACCTCAAACTCGGAACCCACGCCCAGCGGCAGCTTAAACCGGCGCTTCATCCCACGGTACATGGCGCGCAGGGGGCGCAGGATGCGCGCGTCGAGGCCCATCCCTTCGGCAAGCCGGAGAACGATCCCCTGCGGTACCCGGTCGAAGCACTTCGCGAAATCGAGTGCGACCATGTACAGCGACTTCGACTCGTCGAGCAGCGTCTCCTCGATCAGCGTCGTCAGCTCCATGAGGACGTCGTCCGTCCGATGCCCTCTGCGGAAGCCGTGCTGCGACGGAAGAATCCAGCCGTCCTGCCACTCCATGACGTCTTGCAAACGCCTGCAGGCCCATAACCGATAGACGCAGCTCGTCACGGTGATTGGCCGCAAGTTGGTCGGCGAGGTGTCGTCGGTCTTTGGTATGAGCGACACCAACGACGTCAGCATACCCTTCGGCCACTCCCCTCGCTCCTCCACCAGATTGAAAAGCGTCGCGAACCCGTCCAGCAGCTCGTCGGGCAGGGCCTTCAGTTCGTCCAAACGCCAGCCGTCCACCCCACACGCCGTAGTCTTCTTCTTCCGCTTGTTGAGAACATCCCGTAGCTCCCTCCCGGTCACATCCCGCAGGTCCATCTGGCGGCGGGGAATAAAACCCTCGAAGGCCCTGCGGAACGCCTCGTACTCGGGCTCTGGGCGTCCTTCCCCGTACATGCGCAGGATCGGGTCCCACGCCTCCTGCAGCACCTCGTCCATCTCCTCGACGTTGGCGGTGAGTCTCCCGTCCGCTGTCCGCACCGCATCGGCCGCCTGCCCCGGACCCCCCCGCAGCATCGACACAAGAGCCCGGCGATCCGTCCCAAACATCGTCAGCTGCCTCTCCTGTTGCTGCCTCTTCCGTACCCTCGCCGCAGCCGCGTTGAATCTCGCACTGCGCAGTCGTACGTCGTGCAAGTAAACGCGAGCGACCTCTGCGCTCGGCGGGTCGGAGGGGGGCGGCTCGCCGACCCCGCCGCCACGGATCACGGCGAGACAGCGCAGCCAGCACAAGCGGAGTTCTTGGGGCACCTGGAATGGTCCGGACGCTTCTAGGCGAGCTCGCTGGTAGACGTAGTGCTCCAGACGCCGGATCGCATTCCCGTGCCTCAGCTCCGTCTCGCACGCCACGCCCCGGTCCGGCGTACTCCTCGCCGCAACGCGAGTCATCTTCAGCTCCGAGTTACCGCGGCCGGTGTGCGCACGTCTCTCACAGGCAGGCATCCCGCTGCGGTCTAGCAGGTACTGCTCGCACAGAGCGGAGAGCGCCATCCACGCCCCTTCGACGTCCCCCTCGCGGGCGGCGGCGCACACGGCATCCAGCCTCGGGACCTCGACGACCCTACCTGCCGGCTTCACGGGTATCGCTCGCGGCACGTTGAACCTCCATGTCTGCTGTTCGAACGCCTGCACCGCGAGTCGAATCCGGACGCAGCGGTGGCCCCTCACGCTCCCTACCCCGATCGTCTCGCATGCAACAAAGGCGGACGCGGCCGCGCGGTTCATCAGGGCGTAGTCGATGCGCGTGCCGGACGTGTTCGTGCCCGTGTAGGTGTTGGGCGGTCGTCCTCCCTCGCACGCCGCCTGCAGCTGCGCTGCGTCCGTCCACCCGTTGCTGAGGGCATGCCGAAGCGCCGGCGACCGCTCAACGTCCGTGTTGAAGTCGCCCATCACGACCGCCGGGGCCTGCCCCACCATGGCCTGCGCCTCGAAGAGGACCGTCTGCAGGAGCCGCTCCCGGGACGCCGCTGCCGTGTTCCCCGATGGGGCGTAGACGGCAAAGAAGTGTACGAACATCCGTCCGACCCCCGTCGCGATCATCGTGTGGATGACCCGGTTGCGCACTTCCTGCAGCGATTCGTTGGGCAGCAGGTGGGCCACCCCCGGCTGCCTGGCAAGCACAACGACTCCGCCCCCCTTCTGCCCGGAATGCGGGTTTCCGTGCGGACAGTGCTTGCTGCGCTTCGGCGGTTGCGGCGGCCCCCACAGCGTCTTCCACCTCGACCCGTCGACGGCGCACGGTCTCGCGAGATAGTCCGTCGCCTGCGTCTGCTGCAACTCGCCCATCGACGTCTCCAGCACCGCAATCGCGTCTGCGGGGGCCATCGCACGCACCTCGTCAATGTGCAGGGCCAGCGAGCCAACATTGACTGCAGCAAGAGTGAGATCGCGCGGGGGACCAGGGTTCGGGTGGACGTCCCCGCACCTCAAGAGCCGTTCCCCCGCGGCGTACGCATACTTACGGGCGTCGTGCTTCGACGGTAGCCACGCACATTCAACAAGCCCGCGCCGCGAGGCAACCCGGGAACCCACGCCCCGCGCGCGATGCAGCACACGCGCGGCAACGTACCGGGCTGCGCCGGCCGGCCGTCGGCGACGTCCGCGGCGGAAAGCCGCCGCGGCGGTCGAGGCGAGCGTTCGGCGCCCGGGGCCAGGGTTGGGATGCACATCCCCACATCGCATCAAGCGGACTCCCGCAGCATCGCCGTCCGCGCGGGCGTCGTGGCTTGACGGCAGTCAGGCGCGCGAGCACGTGACACACACGCTGGCGCCGCACTCTTCGCACCTCCTCTGCATGCGGCCCTTTTGGATTGTCTTCTGACAATCGCCGCATTCAAACTCCACTGGAGCCCGCACTCCATCGGTCAGCTCGTGCCGGTGATCGGCCTTCTCACCCTCGACCGGCTCCTTCAGACGCTGGCGCGGCGGGGACAGCATCTCGACCACACCGGCCACAGCTCGCCGGATTAGCGACTGTCCCGCTTCCGCCGGCTGCGCCACCTCCTCGTGCTTCCGCTTGTTGGTCGGAGCCGGCTCCGGATCCGTGTGCACTTCGGCGGCGGGCAGCTTCATGCGCCGCCTCTGGCCGGGCGTCGTCGGGAGGGAGGAGGCGAGGCGCTTGGAACGCGGCCGCGGCATCTCGCCCTTGTCGTAGTCGTTGACGACAATGAAGGGCGACCCTTCCCTTTCGATCACCCGAAACGGCGGGCCGCCATCCCCCGTCACCACGCACGTCCGCATGCCGCTTCTCACGAAGGATGTCGTGACCGTCGCAGCCCAGCCAGCGAGCCTGAGCAGCATCTCGACGTCGGCCTCGTGTTCTCGCGCCCTGGCACCGGACACGAGGTACCGCAGTTTCGTTTCGAGCGGGGGCGCCGCGTGCTCACCAGCAGCCGCCCGCACGCGCGCCAGCATCCCCGAGCCGCGCGCCCGCAGCAGAAGACGTCTTCCACCAAGAACGACACCGCCCCCGGCCTCGCCGCACTTCTTCAACAACGCCAACGCGGTCTCCCGCGTCACGTCCGCATTTAATGCGACGACCGGCGTGGCGTCGCGCGCTTCCTTCCCGACTGGTCGCCAGAAGCAGCCATCCCTACCCGACCCCTGCAGGATGGCGTCCACGTGTCCCGCAGGTACGCGAACCAGGAGCTCTCGGCGGCCCTGCTGCGACGTCACGCCCCACATGGAGGCCGCTTCGAGGCGCGTCTGCGCCGAAGTCGCCTTCACCGCCCGGCGGCAGAGACGCGTCATCGCCGCGTGCGGGTCCTTCTCCACGCATGCCCACGTCTCTGCCGTCGCGTGCTTGCGTGCCACGGTGAGGACGAGCACCGCCGTGGCCGCGCCGGGCTTCTGTTCGCCGTCCGTCGCCGCCTGCCGGACCTTCCCTACCTTCCCGGCCTGCCGAACGTCCCCGTGCGTCCACAGGTGCATCCGCTGCACCACGCCTGTTTCCATGAGGACGTGGCGCGCCTCGCTCTTCTCGAACGGCTGTCGGCACAACACCGCGTACCGAACCTCCTCTGTCGCCAGCGCCGCAGCATCGACCGCCACGCCCATCGCCGTCTCGGCCTCATCGACGCTGGGTGCGACCCAGAGCCCCTCCTTCTTCGCCTCGAATGAGCACGACTCGAGGATCGGCACGTTCCAGTCGAAACTGTGCACGCCGCACACGGTCGCCTTGCGTCTGACGACGTCTACCCACTGCTGATGTTGCCGCTGCTGCGGTTGCTCTTGTTGTTGCGGTCGGTTCCGCCGTTGCTGTTGCGGTTGCTGTTGTTGCTGTGGCTGTTGTTGCTGCTGTTGCGGTTGCTGGTTTTGTTGCTGCTGCTGTTGTTGCTGTTGCGGTTGCCTCTGTTGCTGTCGCTGCTGTTGTTGTGGTTGCTGTTGTGCTTGTTGCCGCGGTTGCCGTTGTTGTTGTGGCTGTCGCTGCTGTTGCTGTTGCTGTTGTTGCTGTTGCTGCTGGTGCGGTTGCTGTTGCTGTTGTTGCTGTTGCGGTTGCTGTTGCTGTTGCTGTTGCTGTTGCTGTTGCTGTTGCGGTGCTCCTTCACGATCCTCGCCTTGGTACTTCGGCCGTCCTTGCGACAGCGCCGGTTCCCCCTGGCTCGTCTCGTTCCGCTGCTCCGCCTCCAGGAGGCTGATAGCCGCCTCCAGGAGTGTCAGCGCCACCCCTCGCTCCTTCCGACTTCGAGCCGCCGCTGCTGCCCGGCTAGCCCGCTCTGCTGCTTCTCCGAGGCGGTCGACGATGGCGCCGCCGTAAGCGCCGCCATCGCCGTGATGTGTTCCCCCCGCTCCCTTGCCAGTCTCCCCCAACTTTTCGTCGTCTTGTTGCGTTAGTTTCACAACTTTGCAGACCTTTGCAGAGCTCTGCAGAACAATGTGTCAAACCTAATTATGAAAAGTTGTGATTTTTTGTGCTAAAAAATAGGTGGATCACCCCACGGCGGCCTCGTGAAAAAAGTCCATCAGAAACGTCCGTGGCATCGGAGAACAACTCGACAAGTATCAGTCTCAGCTATGTTGCATTCATTCGCCGCAAAAAGTTGTAAGACGATCAACTGTGCGGTTCAGCAACACGAGAGCCCTCTCTTTCTCTTGGACCGATCACTGTTAATCCACGAGCCCTCATAAGCATGGAACCTGAGCGTACAGGACAGCGACGTGAGTCTGGTGGTCGCCCAGTGGCTCGTTGATAGTTAGGACTACCTGCCTGTAAAAAGGGCGGGGAGGGGGCACTGCTACGAGGCATCGTGATGGTCTTAGCTAGATACAGGGCAGTCAGACAGGGGTTTGTTGCCAAAGGGAACGCCTCTGTGGCAGCACCGCAGCTACACGGTCAGCAAACGGCACCCGCAACGAACGCAGCGTATCGGTCCAAGTGGTCTCGGCTCGGAGGGCGAGGAAGGAGCTTGAGCGCCGCTTCGAAGTCCGCCGGCTCCAAGCACACGCTCCGAACGTCCGCCATCAGCTCTCCGTCCGGCGCCGCCACCCGCGCCAGCGCCTCGAGCGCCGCCGCGCGGACGTAGTATTTGAGGGCCGCCGGCGTGTGCCCTGCCAGGGCCGCGGCCAGCCCTTCGGCGCTCAGCCCCGGCGACAGGGCCACCGGCGGCTTGAGCAGCTCCGCCAGCAACGCCGCGCGGGCGCCGTCGCCGGGGGGCGCGAGGCCGATGATTTTCTCGAACCTGCCCTGCCGCAGGAGGGCGGGGTCCAGCTGCCACGGGACCGACGTCATGCCGACGACGACCGAGTCCGTGTTCGCCACTACACCGTCGAGCTCGCAGAGCAGCGCGCTGAGGGCGCGGACACCCGCATTCGAGGCTTCTTCGCCCGAAGAGCCGTGGCCGCGCTTCTTCCCGATGGCGTCGAGTTCGTCGATGACGACGACGGTCGGCTGGGCCGAGGCGCGGACCGTGTCAAAGACCTGTCGCACCCGCATCTCGGTCTGGCCGAGCCACTTCCCGAACAACGCCGGAGCCGACACCGCCAGCACGCGCACGCCTTTCACCTTCGCGTGCCTCTCAACGTACCTGGTCGCAAATGTCTTCCCCACACCACTGGGGCCGACCAGCAAAATACCCGTCGGGTTCACATGCCGGCGGGAAGCTTCCGCGACGGACTTCTTCTGCGAATCCCGTTCGGTGTTGGCGTCGCCCCCGCGGCTTTTCCGCGAGGACTGCGCGACGAGGTTGTCTATCGCAGTGCGCAGAGCCTGCGAGACGTCGGATATCTCGATGTAGGCTTCCGTTTGCCCGCCGTCGCCGGCGGCAACCTCTGCCGGGGGTGCTGAACGGGGCGCGTTGGCGGCTGCTCGGATGTCCCGGAAGTTGAGCCCTGCAGCGACGCGCGACAGCAGGTCGCAGTCGGCGGGCGACGGGCAAACAACACTGGCGGGCAGAAGCGAGCGGGCAAACGATTCGCGCTGCTGCCTGGTTGGAGGCTCTATTTTGACATGGAACGGCGTCGTCGTCAACAGCTCCCTCGCGACCGCCAAGCTGTCGTCGCTTAAAGAGGTCGTCTGGTCTGCCGCATCTTCGGGCGTCAGGATGGTAGCAATCAGGATCTTCCGGCTCGACGCATTCGATGTGTTCCCAGCAAAGGAATCGAGCAGGGCGTTGCTTTCGGAGGGGGGCGAGCTGCTCAAAAAAAGCTCCGCCGGGTCGGCTATGATGGCCACTTTCTCGCTGTCGCGGGCCACGTGCGCTTCGGCCAGCGACGCTCTGCACGGTGAAACGAGATACCCCAAGCTCTTCAGCGCTTCGGCGGCTCTCCTCGCGACGTGCGTCTTGCCGCACCCGCTGGGGCCGCTGATGGTCACCAGCCGGCAACCTGCGGGCGCGGATGCTAGCATCTTCACGATCCTCGTGGCTTCGTCACCTGCGACGTCGCTTGGTAGCCGAGCCATTCTTTCCCTTTCCGTTTCTTTGACTGATCGGCACCGCGAACAGGCATACTTGGTGTTTGCCTTTTTGAAGTCTGCTTTCGCTAGTTCTCGTGCAACCCAGCGGAGGAGAAGGTGCCTGCTTCCATCCGATAGTCCGACCCCCCCCGTTAAAAATACAGGGGTCATGTCAAAATGTCAGAATCAAAGGGAAGAGGCTCCTCCCGTGACTCTTCTGGAGCTTGGGTGTAGACCTGCTCCTCAGAAATCGGCTACTCATACCCGCGCTGGGCGAGTTGGGGGGCGTTCGAAGAAGTTGCCAGGAATTGGAGAGGCAAGAACACAGCCTGGCCTCCCAGAGGTGGTTTGCTTTACGCGAGCGCCGGAACTGCAGCAGAAAGTCGAAGCAGATTACACGGGGTTGTCCCGGAAGCGGATCCAGGAGCGTTTAAGAAACATCAAAAGTAAGAAGGAAAAAGGAAGAAAAAAACGCAAAAAGAAAAGGCGTGGAAAAAAAACACACAAGGCCGGAAAGCCACCCCTGAGCAAGAAAGGTTGGGACAAGGGAAACAAAGGAAAAAAAGAAACGGAAAACAGAAAAGCCGAGGAAGGCGTCTTGCATGAGGATTTGCGACTCTACTTAAGAAGTGAAACCTGGCCTGGCAAGGAAGTTAAATGCAATTATGTTTAGTGTTAAGCTTCGTAGTGTGCGACCGCACGAGTGAGCTTTTGTCGTTACCGCTTACTGCCGGAGGTTCACGTCGAGAGAAGTTTCGAACGACCAGAAAGCGCCTCTCGCAACGAAAGAGACCTGTGGGTGCTCTGTGGTGCACAAGCCCTCAGCTCTGTGGTGCACAACCCCTGCGCCGGGATTCCACGCTGCGAGGGCAAGCAGAACGGAGGCAGCAAGCATCGCAGGGCGGAACTTCGAAAAGCTCTCGATAGCGGGGACAGCCACACTGAATCATGCACTCGACAGCCACTCCTGTGCCAATCGAAGACACAGACAGCTGCATGTGATGACCGGTGCCGGTCCGACCATTGGGTTCGACGCCCAGAGCAATACGACGAGAGGATTATCCGCGTGTCTGCGTGGGGCTACCTCTCTTCACTGTCTTAGGCCTTGCGGTTGTTCCCGCCCCTGAAGAAACCAACAGCTCATGGACTTGGCGACTTGGCGTGGAGATAGCGTTGTGCAAGCCGTGTCAATTTGGAACTGCTTCGTCCGCCGACCGTTTTCGAGGACGGGCGTGCACATCTTGTGCGTGGGTCTTCGCGCGGCAGACGCGGATACAACCCCTCGGCGGGGAGGGGCTTCTGTTGCCATAGTCGTTGCTTCAATCGTTCTCCCACGCAAGGCTAACAAGCACTCATTAGTCCTTAATGGACATGTTCTCCTTCCTCTCCTTTTCCTTCTGGCGCTCTTCTTCCTCCTTCAGCCGTTTGCACTCGGCAACGACGACATCGGTTTCGGTATTCGAACAGATGTGGAACTTGGGCGACTCACCGTCTTTCTGTCACAATTTATTTCGACGTTTAATTTCTCGCTTATTTTGCAACCACTCACAACGTTCCTCTCTCAAGGAGGGCTTTCGTGAAGAGGTCGACAGAGATTCTCTTCGTCTTATTACTTGTGGCTCTCCTAATCTCCTCACTACCAGAACCCCTGGTTAAAGATTCGCCTGTGTGACTGGGTTGCAGCAGAACAAAGAGGTTGATACCTTCGTGAGATATGCGAGTTCGACCTTCTCGGTGGTGATGTTGGCGTCGCCACATTTGCTGAGGATCTTGGTACCGAGAACCATGCCTTCGTGCAGCGTCATGTCGGGCTTCCACTCTTGCTTCAGAATAGACTGCGCGTTCTCGGTGTGCTGCCCGATAGCATTTGCCTTCCACGCTGAGTAGTTGCCGCTCGGGTCGGAGTGGTACCTTTGTGGGTATCGTTTCTTGGGCGCATGAAATGCCAAAACTGAAACAATTCAAAATGCACTGTTCTTTTTTCCGAGAGAGAGAGCTCTCGCCGTGTCGTAGGCTCTTTAACGCGTTTCGGCCCTCCGCTACCAAACCGCCTCCTTGGTAAACAGCCTGAGGTGGGTGCCGACGTGTGCAGAGAGCTGTTGTGTTCAGCGTCCGGCAGTACAGGAAAAAGGGAAGCCCCGCACAACAGGGAGCGGCGACGAAGTGATGCAGAACGTCAAAGAGGCACAGCTCAGCCGAAGCGGAAGCAACAAGATACAAGACCAGGTGGCCTAAAGAAGGGAGCAGGATGAGACCCAGAGATCATCCGGACACCTTGTATTTGTCCTCTCAATTGATTTTTGTGCACGTCTCATCGTTGCATAAATTGGCATCCAAAAGTAATCACCGTGGCGATGTTGAACTCGTGAGGGGTGGGCGTTGACGCAAAGGAATGTGAACATACAGCTGCATTCCGTGGGTGGAGTCCCAACCTGCGTACAGGAACGAGACACCGAAAGGCCTGAGTCCGCCGATCTGAGTGTATCCCTGCTTGATGTCGCAGATCACATGAATCAAGTGTTCGACGGGGCACTGTGTGTGGATTGATGACAGTGCCATGTTACTTGACAACAGAAAACTTAAACAACATACTCGGGGGACCTCTGTTGCTTGAGAACGCTTTCTGAGTTGCTTGCTTACACACTGCACGCTAAGTAGTTGATTTCTCATTTTTGTGGATCTCCCAGAAACTGCGAAGAAATACAACATTGTTTCACTACCTGCCGCCCGTGTACTTGAAACAGCAGAAAACGGTTGTAATTGAACCGCTTTTTGGCCGAACCGGGGCTGATGGATTCTGTTTTTGATCGCAGTAAACTGTTCTCATACCGGTTCCTTGAACTGATAAGTATATCTTTGCGAGGTGAGTCTCGCGTGGTTCATGAGCGTGTTCGCATCCGCCGTGAGCCCCGCGACACTGACTGCAATGTGGTCGTCAATGAGGTAGATCTTCTCTCCCGAAATGTTCTGTGGGTGTGAGTTTGGGCGTACTGGTCGTGGTGGAACGTCTGGAAAGCGACGTGTAGTCACTAGTGTTTTTTTTGGGTCTCGTCCTCTCGAAGAGAAGACGAGATTCTTCTGTGATGCATAGAGCATCGTTTTTAACTTTATAGAAGCAGCTCCATGTCTTCGACAGGCGGTACAATTCCCACCCGAGGACAAAGCAAGGCATGAGTGACATGTGTTGTTCATGTGCATGATTTGGCATACCGCTATTTGGCCCTTTTCAGATTCGAGAAGAGGAGAGTGTTGCGGTCTTTCGGCGACGAGGACCACGCCTTCTTTGGTCACCATGCCAAGCGTGAGAGGTGCTTGTTGCGTCGCAGCCATGGCATACTCAACCTGTGGTGTTTTTTTGACCGGTGTTTGCACGTGTAAGAAGGCGTAGTCACGACAAATCAACCGGCCCGAACGAAATACACTAAGGGGCCGAAGGATGAAGCTTCTACTCTTTGAACTCGGTATGCCTCTTCTCTTGAAAGCACTTGCATGCCTGGTAGAGTCTCCCTTCTTGGGAGAAAATGGTCGTCCGCTGATCAAATCTTCGCCCGGACATCTTTGGTTCCTTTTATAACGTGGTAATGTGTATACCCCTCTGCCCACCTGTGCGCAGCAATGCGGCTGTGTACAGTTTAACAGAACACAGACGAAGTTTGTTTGAAGCCCGCAAGTTGGAAATCGAAGCTTCTACGAAAGACCTTCTTTGCAAGCTTTTCCATTTGTAAGCTGGGGAAGGTCGCTTACTGTGTTGTTTGGTTGCGAGAATGTCGGCGCCGGCGGCCCGCACAAATGCCTCCCCGCCGAATCGGCTTATGCCGATTCCCCACATATGGTGCCGGCTTAGTCTTGCATGGTGAGGTCTTGCGTCCTCCACCCACCCCCGCTCTTTATCTTCCCCACGGAGGTAACGAAAGCCGCTGCAGGCTCTTGCCCCTCCCCGTCCACATCCCCGTCTGCCCCCCTTGAATTTCGCCAACCACTTCCTCCCAACGTTCGTGGCTGGGAGCTCCCGCAAGACCACAACGCCCCCACTGTGTGTCCTGTGCCTTCCTCTTCTACCTTCCGAACCTGCCCGTCCCCGCCAACGGCGAGCTCGTGAACGGCCTATTGAAGGCCGAAGACGCGCATTCCCTAGAGAAGGCAGCGGTTCGAAGGCAACCCTCCGTGCTCGTTGATGAGTGTTCCAGACATGCTTTTGTTCCCCTTGTTCCCCTTGATGGATGGAAGAATGTGAAACCTAAACGAGTTGCGTTGGTAGTTTAGTCCTTTGATAGAGTGAGCTCTGACGCTAGCGTCCGGATTTCCAAGTCCGCGCCATCTGCGAGTTTTGGACACAGAACGTCTCTTTGATTGATCGCTTTTGGTTGCAGATCACGGCTTCCGTGTCTCTCACTTCCTCGCTCTTGTTGCGTTCGTGTAGAGTCATTCGCATGCAACAATGTTCCGCACCTCTTAACTTTTACCATAGCCACGAGGCTATCCCCCACTTCTCCCAAGGGCCGCTTTAAAGTTGGAGAATGGCCCAGCTAAAGCAGTATCCCAATGCCTCCTAGTACACGCAACCTCTCTTTTGTACAGCCATCGTGTCCACCACTTGCTTCTGTCTGTGACACCGAAACGAGTAAACGGGAAGAAGCCACTCAAAAAGGCTGTCGGGTCAATGGGTGGGGAAGGGTTGAAAGTGTTGACGAACTTCACTTTTGTTCCTACAATAACGAAGACAACTGCACACACACTGAGTGAAACCAGCTCGCGGTTGTTAAGTGGTGAGATGAATCGGACGATACAGCACACATATGCTCTGATACCAAAAGCACGATGATGTTAGCCACCCTTTTCAGAGTAGAGGAACCTTGGCTCGTGGAGGCGCAAAGTCGGTGCGCTAAAGTATTGAAGGGCCGGACAAATGGTACAGACTGGCATGTTTTCATGTGTACTTTCGGCGATGATCGCTCAGTCAGTTGCCTGTAACGGCGTTCTTTTTGATTGTTATTCAGGGTATTGGGTTGCTCATACTCGATGCTAATTTGCTGCGTGGCTCTGCATGTAAAGTGCGATGGGGATTTTTTACTTGATTGTACTGGATAGGGCCCTATGCTTCCCCAGAAAAAGCGGGGTAGATTGCAAGAGACTTAAATCTGAGAAGTTCAAATTCGAAAAGCCTCTGCTCGGAAGAAACACAGCGTGCCGTAATCTCGGAAGAAGTGTGAAAACTGGAAAAATCATCTTGAACTCGAACGGAAGGGACTCCGACAGTGACAGAGAGAGGTACTATTTATGCTTTGTGCTTTGGGGGAACGGTGCCTGCTTGCTGTTAGACTCCCGCACTTTGCTTATATGTTAGCACCGCCAACTTGCTCAAGAACAAGGGAAACGCAACAAAATGTAGCTGACGGACGAAAGACGTTCCGGATTACAAGGGCATCACTTTTGCCGGAACCAGTAACAGTCGCTTCGTCAGCTATTTCGGACGGGTGTGCTCATATCGTCTGGCAGTGCGTTACTTCTCACCGAGGATAGCGACCAAACTATCGCCTCACGTAGCACAGCTCCTGAACCTGGTAATAATGATCCAGGCAGTAGTTCCTTGTAGATCGAGACTCGCTCTGAATAAGAAGATGGATTCGGCTGGCGGCGGAAGTCTTCGTACAGGCTCTACACGGTTTCTCTCCCTGAAGGTTGTGACACGGAAAAGTGTTTTGGCGAGGGTAAGAACTCCAATATTGAACTAAAAAAGCGGGAGTGTAGAAAAGAAAGCGTGTGAGACGTCATCACACCGAGTAGTGTGTTGTGTCTGAACCAGGAATGTCCAAACGTCTACTACACAGAAGACCACCTTGGGACCCGAGCAAACTAATCCACGGCCAAAGTTGATTGGGAGAACGGGAGACTCTCTCTGCATAAGAAGACCGTCATAATAAGAAATGTAATCAAACGCTACCAGTAAAAGAAGCAAACACGACACGAAGTGTTGAACAGTCGGGCATTTTGAGAGCTGTATGTGTGTAATGTGTAAAACCATGAGGAGGAGTTGAAGATCAGAGATTTGCAATAAAGATGTCACAAAGCAAGTCGGATTGCTATTCAATTTCAGACGACTGCGAACTCATCGATGGCCATCATCGTCGTGTCCCAGCTGGCAATGCTGATGCAGCGCGTTGTCACTGGACTCGGTAGCATTTTCATGTCGTCTAGGGCTGGAGTGCCGTCAAAGATCACCCTCCAGTTGTTTGCACAATCGTCCGACAATTCTACCTTAATTGCCTGTGTGTTCCAGCTGAACTTGATCGCCCATCCCGTGACGACTGTGCCGGCCCCAAGATCAATCACGAGCCAAGCGGGGTCCGTCCCGGCTGTCCAGCTGATCCACTGCGTGCCAAGGTTGCCGTCAATTGCGTTCACTGCGGCGCCCGAGGCAGTGGTGGTCGAGGATAACACTGGCTTGCCTAAGGCCAAGTTGACAGGTCCGGTTGGAGGCGCCGGTGCCCCGACCGGCGAGTCGAAATCAGTCGCGGACACGAGCAAGTTTGCTTGCGGGACGACCGCACGTCCGCTGCGCGGCGTGCTCCATTCGAACTCCAAGATCGCTTCACCATTGTGCTCAAAGAACTGCAGGTCGACAGTGTGCAGCCCGACATCCAAGCGCACCGTGCCCTGCTCCGTTTTCCTGCCGTGAACACCGCCGTTTTCGACAACTTCTTTTCCGTCGATGAACAACCGCGAGCCGTCATCGGATGTGACGTAAAACGTGTAATCGCCGGCCTCGTCGATCTTCAGGTTCCCGAAGTGTCGAGACGCGAAGTCGTTCACGAAGTTTCCGAACTGTCGCCACATCCCCTTGTTCATGAACTTGATCTGGCTTGACGTCGCCTCGGCATCCGGCGTGAGGCTGTTGTAGTCGGGGAAATCGAGCAACCTGCCGCCGATTCGGTAGACGCGAGTCTTCAATCCGGAGCCTGATACGGGACCTCCCGCTCCTGCCAAGAAGTCAGTCGCTGCCACGCGCAAGACGGACGCCGGAATCAACACCTTACCGCTGGAACCCGGCGGGCGCCATTCAAGCAACAATACCGCGCCACCGTTGAACTCAAAGAAATGCAGGTCGATGGTATGCAGCCCGGGGTTCAAGCGCAAAGTGCCTTCCTTCGTTTCGGCGCCGTGAGTGCCGCCGTTATCGACGACCTTCTCCCCATCGATGAACAACAGTGAGCCGTCGTCGGAGGTGGTGTAAAACGTGTAGTCGCCGGCGACGTCGATTTGGATGTACCCAAAGTGCCGAGTCGCGAAGTGGTCTTGGACATCAGCGAACGGGCGCCACTCCTGCTTGTTGTTGAACCTGACTGTGCCTGACACCCACTCGGCAATCGGTGTGAGGCTGTTGTAGTCGGGGAACGTTCTCATCCAGCGGCCAGTAGTGTACGCCCGGGCCTTCAATCCTTCACCGGTCACCTGACCTGACTTCGGCGGCGTTCCGGCCGGTGGTGACACAGGAGCAGACGGGGCATCGAGGAAATGGACGCCGTTCGAGGCGATGATGTTCCACGCACGGGCGAAGTACTCGTTGAACAGGGCCTCGTTCGCGGCGAACTCCTTCACAGCGGCGAAGAGCTTCGCGTCGTGCTTCAAAATAACGTCAATCGGCAGCATCACGAGCTTCCCAGATGGGCAGCCGGTGCAGCGCTCTTCGTACTGCAAGGCATCGTTCGAGGGTCCTGGCTGCACCCCTGATGCCTGTGCCCAGTCGCGGTCTACGAGTGCCCTGAAGTACTCGTTGTTGAACTGGAAAGGCGTGCTCGTCCACTTTCCTTCGCTACCGCTGATAGACCGGTGCATGCCACCCAACGTATGCCCACCCATGAGGGCAACCCGCAGTCGGATCATCTCTTGCTCAGAGCTGCCCTCCACCGCAAGCTCCGAGAACTTGCGGTGGAAGTAGTTGAACGTGTCGACGTGTGGGAAAGCATCCAGGTTCTTGTGCGCATCCGGCATCCGCGAGCGCAGGTTTTGGCCAGGGCACTTCGACTGGGCTTCCGGCTCGCTGAAGTCAACGCGACCCGGCCGGAACACCTGCGCACCGGCCCCTGCGAATTCCAACGCGCTGTTCCCCGCCAGCACGTAAAGGTCCGCTCTCGTAAGGAAAGAAGAGTGCCGCGAGAAAATTGGTTCCAGCATGCTCCGCAGCGTGTCCAGTCCTGCATTGGCTGCGTCGTCGCGCTCCGGGTTGAATCGCTGGCAGCCGCCGTTCGATCCGCCTTGCCGCCCTTCATTCGCATCGAACTGAGCCATCGTGTGCCATGCCAAGCGCACCATCAGCGGGATGATGCTTTGACTCTGCCTTTGCAGCATGTCCACCAGCTCGTCCACAACCGGTTGGTACTGTTGTTTGAACGCCGCGTCAATCCCGCTGCCGATCTGATCCCGAGGAAGAGCGGTTACGCAGCATGCTGCGCTCAGCAGCAGGAAGAAATGGCGCATCTTTTTTTTTTAAGGTGCTCGATAAACAATGAAGCTACTTTGGTAACCTAGATTTCAGTTCAGGACTCTAAATGGGTAACGGCCGAATCGAAGTATTATACTTCAGCCCACTTGTCACTTTCACCAGTCGGCTTTGAGTTTCCGACACGCTGCTTTTGTGTCCTGTGACTCCGAAGGGTGGGGTGGGGCGGGATCCTTCGGGGTATGGTTAAAGCGTGGGAGGTTTTCAGCTACTCTGTGTAAAGACATTTAGCTGTCCGCGGCCGAATACCCCGTGCAGCTAACACCGCAAGATGAGAACAGTAGTCTTGAGCCGAGTGCCGGCGACATCTCACCCGAGGGTGGCAAGCTCTCTCTCTGTGCAATGAGCTTGGCCTGACTACCTGTTCCAAACTCCTGGTGCAAGCACCCGTCATGGTCGGCAGTCGCCACCACGCGGGTCACAGAATATAGTCCTGTCCCGAGACTCGCTCGCACAGGAAGTGGCGCGAATGACTTGTCGCCAAGCACCAACGTTGTATTCACAGGTGGTGCTGATGCTCTCGATTTAGCATCTGTGTCAGCGTTGCGTAATGTTTCGTCGCATTGCAGTGCATCGCAGCAGATGGCTTTCGGCGACTGCAGCAGTGCCCGATGCGACAGCCGCTTTCTCCTCGAGTTCTTGTGACGCCTCTCGAGGCGTGGCTCCGGTTCGTCGAGATTGTAGCTGTCTCCCTGCCACTTCAAAATGTCTCACGGATTTCCGAGGAACCTGCCAGGCTTGACGCCGGGGTGAATCTGTTGTTCGTTTTCCTAGCCGTCCACGAGTACTTCGTTTAACGCGCCAGTTACATTCTTGAACTTTCGCATTGGAGCAGTTTTGCATCGGGTACCCCAACTGTTGCAACCGCCAACATTGCCACAGCCAATGCGATAAATTCGAATGCACTCCCTCTGAACTCACTTCAGTGCCTGCCGAACAGATTACACATCTGCTACCTTAGCGGCGGATTTGCTTGCTTCTTTCTTCTGAAGGCTCTGCTTGTGCAGTTGAATCGGATACGTCACCGCGACTTCGGAATGGGTTCGTGCAGTTCCTTTTACTGGTGGACAATCACACCAATGCAACAATTGGAGGCCTCGATCACGTATTTCGAGCTGCACAGCGGCCTGACGCTCACGCCGGCCGGCACACAGCGGAGGCAGGAGAACATCGCGCAACGACAGCCGAAGGAGCGGTGGACCGTGGCGGACACTCTGCCGGGAGAGGAGATGGCGGCGTTTTTCGACGGCGGCAGTCAAGGGAACGGGACCAACGGCGCGGTCGCGGGAGCCGGGGCGGTCTTCTACGACAAAGGCGTCAAGCAGAGGGAAGTTGAGAAGCCAATCGCGGGGAGAGCGACGAACAACGTGGCGTAATACGTCGGATTCGTCAGCATGTTGGCGGATCCCCGTGCCCGCACCATCGTCGTCAAGGGCGACAGCGAACTGGTCATTGGGCAGATAAAGGGCACGAAGAGGTGCAACGAAACACTCCGACGGTACTACGACCAGGCGCAGAACCTGTTGGCGAAGCTGCACGACCGACGACGATCGAGCCGCGCACATTCCTCGCTAGCTCAACAAGGATGCGGACGAGCTGTCCAACCGCGCCATGGACACCGCACAGCGACAGGCGGCACAGGCCTACAGCGACTCGGCGACCGCGAAAGGGTGGGCGATGAGGACCGCGCTGAGCAGGTTGGGGGGGGGTTGAAAGCCGTCCACCCGGCCCTCGAGATGCGCGTCAACCACCTCACCAGCCTCGGGGGACCCATCCTCCAGGGCCTCAACAAACGGCCGCAGATCAACAACCGGGAGGTTTTCGAAGCGGTGATGCGGCGTTCGAAATCGCCGCCGTACGGCACGTGCCCAAAAAGATGGCGAACAAAGGACGGGGCTACCAGAGCGGCCACTGGGAGAAGGCGGGTGTCCTGACCGGCAGCTTCCGACCCCAGACCCACTTCCCACGAACACAGCGGCGAGAAGTGGAAGGCACGGGCAACACACGACCGGGCGACGCACCGCCGCGCACGCGGAGGCGGCAGCCGCCGCCTTTGGGACGTCCTAGCGAACGCCGAGAAGAAGAAAGCCGACGCGCAACGGGCGGGATCGTCAACCGCCCGACAGCGGCTGCAGCGGCAGCAACAACGGCAGCGACATCGACAGCGAGGTCGCACCGAAGAACCCGCGGCACAGCAACCATCCATTCCCCGCGCGGGGGAGGGGGGGGGGGGGTGGCCGTGGAACCCTCCCCCGGGACGACGAAGGCCGGGGGCAGTGAAGTAACGAACCCCGCGAACGGTGGGTGGTGACCCCGAACAGCCTCCCTGGTCCTGGCCCACGCCTGATGCTGCAACCCCTCAACCCGGGCGGCGGCGCTTTGGCATGAGCCAGGAACCTCAAGGGGCAGCGCAAGAGGCATCATCCACGCTTCAAAGGCCCACACACTAATGCAACAAATTTACTCCCACGGATTCAAACCCGGTTCGAGGCCGCGAAGAACATCGCGAGAAGGGCGAGAAGCCTGCCGATCCCGATGGACCAGAAGGAAGGTTACGTGGCTGCGTCGGCCACAGCGAAGGCGTTGTACGGCGTCTCGGTGTGGCAACCGGCGGGGACGTACATGGAAGGCCTGCGAGTTGCGACCCTGGCGGGGCTGTGGACCGGCGGCAACAGGAGGTGCGATGCCGTCGTGCTGAAGACGCTGTGTCGGGGGCACAGATTGGACCCGCGTGTCGCCGCGATTCATCGGCGGGTAAACACGTTTTCGCAGCAGATGGTGAACCAGTCGCACTTGGCGCCGCTGGTTGTTGCCATCCGAGCAGCTCGACAAGCAAGGCGGGACCGCCCCCCCGGCGCTCCAGAGGCACCGGGGCGAAGCAAGGAGGGGCCAGTGTTCCTGCTCGAGCGAGCGATCGCAGACATCGGATGGACGTGGCCCAGGTTCGACGGGCTGGTGCCCATTACAGCACGGTTTTGTTAGATTTGCCCACTACAGCACGGTTTTCTTAGATTTGCCCATTCGGTGCCTCAAAAAGTGTCACTTGCAGGGTTCGTCCCCGAAAAAGTGCCACATGTAGGACTCGAACTCACGACCTTCAGACCTTCCGCTGCATTGTGACTGTGACACCCACATTTTGGACGACGGACAATGTCACTGGGCATAGCTGTCAGCCGCATTTTGGGCCATCTAACCACAAAGTAGCCACAAACCTTGTGGCTCGTTTTGTGGCGGGCACAAAGTAGCCACAAACCGACGACACAACTTCAGATGGGGTTTTTGGACGGAGCTGCTACACCTATCCTGGTGCGGCACTCATTGGCGGTAAACGGTTTACTAAACCTCTGTAGTAGTAGGTTGAACTTGATATGCAGCAACAATCTGTGACGATGCCTGTGAAGACTGCACAAGCCGCAACAGACTACCTCTTTGCACGCGTCGTGTCATGCTTCGGTCGCTTTTTGCCCCGCGTACTGTTTGTCTCCGGTGCGCGCTTCACGTTCCGATGTGCAGTTTGACGACGAGCTCGAGGAACCACCAGATGATTCGGCGCACTTCCTTTTCTCCCCGCGGCCGAGATCTCGACTCCCCTGTTTTGTTTCGCCTGCTCGTCTCCGCGGCTCCGCTTCGGAGCCGCGGAGACGAGCTGGGTAACAGTGGGTTCGTGGGCGGCCACCTGCTTCTCGTTCGCAGGCGGCTGCTGCGGCCTCGGCTTCTTGCGGGCGCTTCCCCCTGCTTGCTCGTCGTCGCGTCGCGCGTCGCGCTTCCGCTGGGAGCAAGGCGCCGTCCGTCCATATTGCTTGCACGTTCACCGTTCGGTGGTCCCGCGGCCGACCCGCTTGTCCCGGTAGTAGTAGGAATTATGCACACAGATTCGTGCATAATTCACTTCGCGCGCCGTTCTACAGTTCTGTAGTACAACTTCCACTTCTTCTTACGATTTCTGTCCGATAGCCTCTCCAGAACCAGCGACGAGCGGTCTCGAGGAGGAGGCAGACACCGCCGCAGAGAGCGGCAAAGTACCACAGCAGCCAATCCGATTTGAATGATACTAGAAAGCTGCAAAGAAAAGGTATGGTCGAAGCTGGCAGGGGGCGGTGAAAATGGCGAGGGTTTTTGCTCCGCAGAAAATGCGTGCAACGTCAGCCTGGCGAAGGGGCCGCAACTTGAAGGACCCAAAACTTGGACCCAAATGGTGCCAAAACCGGGAACCAAATTGAGAACCCAAAACTTGAACCTAAACCCTAAGCTCGGATCCAGACCCAAAACTTGACAGTCACACTGACTAATGGATACGGGTAGCTGATTCGGACTCTCATCATTCAGGTGGACGCGGGATGCGAACGGAATGCGTCGCTGCGCCTGCAGTGTGTCACTACATCGTCGCTGCGGCAGCGCCGCAAGTGCGTGCAAGGCGGTCACCGCCGCGGTGAGTGGAGAGCTTCGGAATGCGTGCTCGTCAAGTGCGCGGAACACGCGAAGCGTGCGGCCACTACGAAGGTGACATTGGGATGATTTGGCCGGAATTTTGGATGAATGTTGACAACAACTGCCATTTTCTTTCAGTCTTGGCCGGCGACGTGGTTCAGCAGAATTTCAGCCAGAAACGGCGTAGCAGCTGGCCCAAATGCTGGCCCTAAAACCCGTCAACCTCATCTGAACTTCTGACTGGCCACAAAGGTAGCCACAAGGTTGTGGCTACTTTGTGGTCAAATGGGCCACAATGTGGCTGACAGCTATGCCCGGTGACAGCCCATTGTCCATCGTCCAAAATGTGGATGTCACAGTCACAATGCAGAGGAAGGTCTGAAGGTCGTGAGTTCGAGTCCTGCATGTGACACTTTTTCGGGTTCAAAAAAAGCCAATCCCGCAAGTGACACTTTTGAGGCACCGAATGGGCAAATCTAAGAAAACCGTGCTGTAATGGGCACTCGAAAACACCGAATGGGCAAATCTAAGAAAACCGTGCTGTAATGGGCACTCGAAAACACCGAATGGGCAAATCTAAGGAAGACCGTGCTGTAATGGGCAAATCTAACAAAACCGTGCTGTAATGGGCACCAGCCCCAGGTTCGACACCCTGCAGGAAGGAACGGGCCGGCGGCGCGAATGGACGGTGGTGCAGAACATAAAGCCGCTGACGAAAGAGGAGAGGCAGCGGGCGCAGACCGCTCGGCACAACTTCCAGCACGAGCTGCGGGAGGCCGGGCGGACGATGCGCTACAAGGACGTGGTCAAGACGAGGGCATCCCTCCTCGGCATCGAGGATGGCATCGACGGAGGTGCCACGCGAGACCTGCTGGAGAAGGGCGCCATCACGGCTACCAGCAGGGCCTGATCAGAGCTGTCATTGCCAACGCGGTACACACCGGCATGCGATGGGAGCAAGCAACCTGCAGATTCTGCGACGCGGGTGTCCCGGAGGACGAACAACACATGTGGTGGGACTGCGTCAAGTGGAGCGACGTGCGCGGCGCGTATCCGAATGTGCTCGCTCGGCGGCCCGAGATGAAGCCGTGCATGGCTCTATGCGGCGTCATGCCCGGCCGTTGCGGCTCCCACCCCCACGGATATGTCGACACCTTGAGCTCCTTGCGCCGGCAGTCCTGCTCGAGGATCCCGTCGGCCCGCTGCCTCCCGAGCAGGATCTCGACGCACATCAGCTGCATCCCGGCCGCCAGCTCCCTGCATTCGTCGAAGTCGAGTCCCATCGCGTCCTTGGCGGCCAGCCAGACCATCAACGTCGACGGTGCGCGGCCGGACCGCAACGCATGGAAGGACACCCACGAGATGCTCCTGGCGCTGGCAGAATGGTGCTCGACGAAGCGGTGGTCCGAAACCGGCAAGGAGGCCTCCATCTCGTATTTCGAGCTCGCTGTCGATTTTGAGCTGCACAGCGGCCTGACCCTCACGCCGGCCGGCACACAGCGGAGGCAGGAGAACATCGCGCAGCGGCAGCCGAAGGAGCGGTGGACCGTGGCGGACACGCTGCCGGGAGAGGAGACGGCGGCGTTCTTCGACGGCGGCAGTCGGGGGAACGGGACCAACGGCGCGGTCGCGGGAGCCGGGGCGGTCTTCTACGACAAAGGCGTCAAGCAGTGGGAAGTTGAGAAGCCCATCGCCGGGAGAGCGACGAACAACGTGGCGGAATACGTCGGGTTCGTCAGCGTTTGCTGCGGGACCCCGTGCCGCCGACACCCCGCACCATCGTCGTCAAGGGCGACAGCGAACTGGTCATTGGTCAGATAAAGGGCACGAAGAGGTGCAACGAAACACTCCGGCGATACTACGACCAGGCGCAGAACCTGTTGGCGAAGCTGCACGACCGACGGACGACGATCGAGCCGGTGCACATTCCTCGCGAGCTCAACAAGGATGCGGACGAACTGTCCAACCGCGCCATGGACACCGCACAGCGACAGGCGGCACAGGCCTACAGCGACTCGGCGACCGCGAAAGGGTGGGCGATGAGGACCGCGCTGAGCAGGTTGGGCAAGATTGCGCGCGTGAAAGCCGTCCACCCGGCCCTCGAGATGCGCGTCAACCACCTCACCAGCCTCGGGGGACCCATCCTCCAGGGCCTCAACAAACGGCCGCAGATCAACAACCGGGAGGCCTTCGAAGCGGTGATGCGGGCGTTCGAAGTCGCCGCCGTACGGCACGTGCCCAAAAAGATGGCGAACAAAGGACGGGGCGACCAGGGCGGCCACTGGGAGAAGGCGGGTGTCCTGACCGGCAGCTTCCGACCCCAGGCCCATTACCCACGGGGGTGGCAACACAGCGGCGAGAAGTGGAAGGCACGGGCAAGACACGACCGGGCGACGCACCGCCGCGCACGCGGCGGCGGCAGCCGCCACCTTTGGGACGTCCTAGCGAACGCCGAGAAGAAGAAAGCCGACGCGCAACGGGCGGGGTGCAGACCGGGATCGTCAACCAACCGCCCGACAGCGGCTGCAGCGGCAGCAACAGCGGCAGCGACATCGACAGCGGCGACGTCGCGAGGACGCACGGAAGGACCCGCGGCACAGCACCAGTCCATTCCCCACGCGGGGGGGGATGGCCGTGGAACCCTCCCCCGGGATGACGAAGGCCGGGGGCCGGGGGCAGTGAAGTAACGAAGCCCGCGAACGGTGGGTGGTGACCCCTCCGAACAGTCTCCCTGGCCCTGGCCCACGCCTGATGCCGCAACCCCTTAACCCGGGCGGCGGCGCTTTGGCATTAGCCAGGAACCTCAAGGGGAGCAGCGCGAGAGGCATCATCCACGCTTCAAAGGCCCACACACTAATGCAACAAATTAACCGGCGGGGACGTACATGGAAGGCCTGCGAGTTGCTACCCTGGCGGGGCTGTGGACCGGCGGCAACAGAAGGTGCGATGCCGTCGTGCTGAACACGCTGTGTCGGGGGCACAGATTGGACCCGCGTGTCGCCGCGATTCATCGGCGGGTAAACACATTTTCGCAGCAGATGGTGAAGCAGTCGCACTTGGCGCCGCTGGTTGTTGCCATCCGAGCAGCTCGACAAGCAAGGCGGGACCGCCCCCCCGGCGCTCCAGAGGCACCGGGGCGAAGCAAGGAGGGGCCAGTGTTCCTGCTCGAGCGAGCGATCGCAGACATCGGATGGACGTGGCCCAGGTTCGACACCCTGCAGGAAGGAACGGGCCGGCGGCGCGAATGGACGGTGGTGCAGAACGTCGAGCCGCTGACGAAAGAGGAGAGGCAGCGGGCGCAGACCGCTCGGCACAACTTCCAGCACGAGCTGCGGGAGGCCGGGCGGACGATGCGCTACAAGGACGTGGTCAAGACGAGGGCATCCCTCCTCGGCATCGAGGACGGCATCGACGGGGGTGCCACGCGAGACCTGCTGGAGAAGGGCGCCATCACCGGCTACCAGCAGGGCCTGGTCAGAGCTGTCATTGCCAACGCGGTACACACCGGCAAGCGATGGGAGCAAGCAACCTGCAGATTCTGCGACGCGGGTGTCCCGGAGGACGAACAACACATGTGGTGGGACTGCGTCAAGTGGAGCGACGTGCGCGGCGCGTATCCGAATGTGCTCGCTCGGCGGCCCGAGATGAAGCCGTGCATGGCTCTATGCGGCGTCATGCCCAAGGACGCGATGGGACTCGACTTCGACGAATGCAGGGAGCTGGCGGCCGGGATGCAGCTGATGTGCGTCGAGATCCTGCTCGGGAGGCAGCGGGCCGACGGCATCCTCGAGCAGGACTGCCGGCGCAAGGAGCTCAAGGTGTCGACATATCCGTGGGGGTGGGAGCCGCAACGGCCGACGGCCAGCCAGACCATCAACGTCGACGGTGCGCGGCCGGACCGCAACGCATGGAAGGACACCCACGAGATGCTCCTGGCGCTGGCAGAATGGTGCTCGACGAAGCGGTGGTCCGAAACCGGCAAGGAGGCCTCCATCTCGTATTTCGAGCTCGCTGTCGATTTTGAGCTGCACAGCGGCCTGACCCTCACGCCGGCCGGCACACAGCGGAGGCAGGAGAACATCGCGCAGCGGCAGCCGAAGGAGCGCTGGACCGTGGCGGACACGCTGCCGGGAGAGGAGACGGCGGCGTTCTTCGACGGCGGCAGTCGGGGGAACGGGACCAACGGCGCGGTCGCGGGAGCCGGGGCGGTCTTCTACGACAAAGGCGTCAAGCAGTGGGAAGTTGAGAAGCCCATTGCCGGGAGAGCGACGAACAACGTGGCGGAATACGTCGGGTTCGTCAGCGTGTTGGCGAGGTTGCTGCGGGACCCCGTGCCGCCGACACCCCGCACCATCGTCGTCAAGGGCGACAGCGAACTGGTCATTGATCAGATAAAGGGCACGAAGAGGTGCAACGAAACACTCCGGCGATACTACGACCAGGCGCAGAACCTGTTGGCGAAGCTGCACGACCGACGGACGACGATCGAGCCGGTGCACATTCCTCGCGAGCTCAACAAGGATGCGGACGAACTGTCGAACCGCGCCATGGACACCGCACAGCGACAGGCGGCACAGGCCTACAGCGACTCGGCGACCGCGAAAGGGTGGGCGATGAGGACCGCGCTGAGCAGGTTGGGCAAGATTGCGCGCGTGAAAGCCGTCCACCCGGCCCTCGAGATGCGCGTCAACCACCTCACCAGCCTCGGGGGACCCATCCTCCAGGGCCTCAACAAACGGCCGCAGATCAACAACCGGGAGGCCTTCGAAGCGGTGATGCGGGCGTTCGAAGTCGCCGCCGTACGGCACGTGCCCAAAAAGATGGCGAACAAAGGACGGGGCGACCAGGGCGGCCACTGGGAGAAGGCGGGTGTCCTGACCGGCAGCTTCCGACCCCAGGCCCATTACCCACGGGGGTGGCAACACAGCGGCGAGAAGTGGAAGGCACGGGCAAGACACGACCGGGCGACGCACCGTCGCGCACGCGGCGGCGGCAGCCGCCACCTTTGGGACGTCCTAGCGAACGCCGAGAAGAAGAAAGCCGACGCGCAACGGGCGGGGTGCAGACCGGGATCGTCAACCAACCGCCCGACAGCGGCTGCAGCGGCAGCAACAGCGGCAGTGACATCGACAGCGGCGACGTCGCGAGGACGCACGGAAGGACCCGCGGCACAGCACCAGTCCATTCCCCACGCGGGGGGAGATGGCCGTGGAACCCTCCCCCGGGATGACGAAGGCCGGGGAGAGCCGGGGGCAGTGAAGTAACGAAGCCCGCGAACGGTGGGTGGTGACCCCTCCGAACAGTCTCCCTGGCCCTGGCCCACGCCTGATGCCGCAACCCCTTAACCCGGGCGGCGGCGCTTTGGCATGAGCCAGGAACCTCAAGGGGAGCAGCGCGAGAGGCATCATCCACGTTTCAAAGGCCCACACACACTAATGCAACAAATTTACTACTGGTGGCGGGCGTGGTCGGCTGAGCGACCACGAACACGTCAGTTGAGTTTCTCATCTGTCTTCAGTTAGTACAGGTTGTCTGTCGACGTAAGGGCTCGTTTAACAATCCACGAACTCCGTCCATTCAATACTTCTTCGTCAGAAGATGCGGCCGTCCATCCCTGTTAACACCGGCTTGGATGACGAAGAAATGAACGATCACGCTTGATGAAAATGCAGGCAAAACCCCTGCGCACCAACTTTCTTTTTTTCTATCTTCTCTCCCGGAGAGCATTAGGAGCACCATCCGGCGCGGGAAATGAGCGTGATTTGACTATGGTGAGAATTCCTGTAGTCGATGAAAAAAGAGAGGGAGACAAATAAACGAGCGTTGAACAGGAAAGCGTGATCATCACACGTGTCTGAACCAGAGATGTCCAAACGTCTTCTACACAGACGACCACCTTGGGACCCGAGGCAAACTACTCCTCGGGTACAGTTGTTGGAAAAATGGGAGACTCGCTCTGCATAAGAATACCTGTCATAAACCGAAATGTCTTCTGACACTGCCAGTAAAGGAACGTCGCAACACGAGGTGTTGAACAGTTCAGGTCGGGTTTCTCGAGAGCTATACGAATATGAGTATTACTCGGGGGAACAGGGAAATAGTGAACATCAACGTTGTACAACGAAGATGCCACAAACACGCTCACTTCGGATCGCTTATCAATTTTTAGATGACTGCGAACTCATCGACGGCGATAGTCGTCCTCGCCCAGCTGGCAATGCTGATGCAGCGTGTGGTCACTGGACTCAGCAGCATTTTCATGTCGTCTAGGGCTGGAGTGCCTTCAAAGATCACCGTCCAGTTGTTTGCACAATCGTCCGAGACTTCTACCTTCACCTTCACAGCGAACCAGCTGAACTTGATTGCCCATCCTGTAACGACTGTGCCGGCCCCAAGATCAACCACGAGCCAAGCGGGGTCCGTCCCGGCTGTCCAGCTGATCCACCTCGAGTCAGGGTTGCCGTCGACAGCGTTCCCCGCGGCGCCCGATGCAGTGGTGGCCGAGGACAAAGCTGGCCTGTCTAAGGCCAAGTTGACAGGTCCGGTTGGAGGCGCCGATGCCCCGACCGGAGAGCCGAAATCAGTCGCGGACACGAACAAGTTTTCCTTCGTGACGACCGCACGTCCGCTGCGCGGCGTGCTCCATTCGAACACCAAGATCGCTCCACCATGGTGCTCAAAGAACTGCAGGTCGACAGTGTGCAGCCCGACATCCAAGCGTACCGTGCCCTGCTCCGTTTTCCTGCCGTGAACACCGCCGTTTTCGACGATCTTCTTTCCGTCGATGAACAACCGCGAGCCGTCATCGGATGTGGTGTAAAACGTGTAATCGCCCCCCACGTCGATCTTCAGGTTCCCGAAGTGTCGAGACGCGAAGTTGTCGACGAAGAATCCGAACTGCCGCCACATCCCCTTGTTCATGAACCTGATCTGGCTTGACGTCGCCGTGGCATCCGGCGTGAGGCTGTTGTAGTCGGGGAAGTCATGCAACCTGCCGCCGATTCGGTAGACGTGAGTCCTCAATCCGGGGCTCAATCCGGCGGATGGACCTTGACTTGATACGGGACCTCCCGCTCCTGCCAAGAAGTCAGTCGCCGCCACGCGCAAGACGGACGCCGGAATCAACACCTTGCGGGAACCCGGCGGGCGCCATTCGAGCAACAATACCGCGCCACCGGTGAACTCAAAGAAATGCAGGTCGATGGTGTGCAGCCCGGGGTTCAAGCGCAAAGTGCCTTCCTTCGTTTCGGTGCCGTGAGTACCGCCGTTGTCGACGACCTTCTTCCCATCGATGAACAACAGCGACCCGTCGTCGGAGGTGGTGTAAAACGTGTAGTCGCCGGCGACGTCGATTTGGATGTACCCAAAGTGCCGAGTCGCGAAGTGGTCTTGGACATCAGCGAACGGGCGCCACTCCTGCTTGTTGTTGAACCTGACTGTGCCTGACACCCACTCGGCAATCGGTGTGAGGCTGTTGTAGTCGGGGAACGTTCTCATCCAGCGGCCAGTAGTGTACGCCCGGGCCTTCAACCCTTCACCGGTCACCTGACCTGACCTCGGCGGCGCTCCGGCCGGTGGTGACACAGGAGCAGACGGGGCATCGAGGAAATGGACGCCGTTCGAGGCGATGATGTTCCACGCACGGGCGAAGTACTCGTTAAACAGGGCCTCGTTCGCGGCGAACTCCTTCACAGCGGCGAAGAGCTTCGCGTCGTGCTTCAAAATAACGTCAATCGGCAGCATCACGAGCTTCCCAGATGGGCAACCGTTGCAGCGCTCTTCGTACTGCAAGGCATCGTTCGAGCGTCCTGGCTGCACCCCTGATGCCTGTGCCCAGTCGCGGTCTACGAGTGCCCTAAAGTACTCGTTGTTGAACTGGAAAGGCGTGCTCGTCCACTTTCCTTCGCTACCGCTGATAGACCGGTGCATGCCACCCAACGTATGCCCACCCATGAGGGCAACCCGCAGTCGGATCATCTCTTGCTCAGAGCTGCCCTCCACCGCAAGCTCCGAGAACTTGCGGTGGAAGTAGTTGAACGTGTCGACGTGTGGGAAAGCATCCAGGTTCTTGTGCGCATCCGGCATCCGCGAGCGCAGGTTTTGGCCAGGGCACTTCGACTGGGCTTCCGGCTCGCTGAAGTCAACGCGACCCGGCCGGAACACCTGCGCACCGGCCCCTGCGAATTCCAACGCGCTGTTCCCCGCCAGCACGTAAAGGTCCGCTCTCGTAAGGAAAGAAGAGTGCCGCGAGAAAATTGGTTCCAGCATGCTCCGCAGCGTGTCCAGTCCTGCATTGGCTGCGTCGTCGCGCTCCGGGTTGAATCGCTGGCAGCCGCCGTTCGATCCGCCTTGCCGCCCTTCATTCGCGTTGAACTGAGCCATCGTGTGCCACGCCAAGCGCACCATCAGCGGGATGATGCTTTGACTCTGCCTTTGCAGCATGTCCACCAGCTCGTTCACAACCGGTTGGTACCGTTGTTTGAACGCCGCGTCAATTCCGCTGCCGATCTCATCCCGAGGAAGAGCGGTTACGCAGCATGCTGCGCTCAGCAGCAGGAAGAAATGGCGCATCTTTTTGTTTTAAGGTGCTCGATAAACAATGAGGTTTTTTTTTTTGGTAAGCTGGGTTTGCTTGAGTTCAAGTGTGTAACGTGTGAAACAAAGTGTTGCCCCCCTGTCACTTTCACCAGTCGGCTTTGAGTTTCCGCCACGCTGCTTTTGGGTCGTGTGACGCCTTTCCGAAGCGTGCGTGGGGTGGGATCCTTCGGGGGACGGATTGAGCGTGGGAGGTATTCAGCTACTCCACTGTGGAGGCTACAGCATCCTTTGTTCCCACGCTGGTAGAACAGTGTGTGCACCGCGGGCTCTCAGCTCACTTTTAGACACGGCTGTGTCATGGATGCTTTGTCAGACGCTATCGTCCCCTTCCGCCAGACGCAGTTGTCCAGCATCAAGCATGTCAGTCGTTGGGCATTGACAAGGAATTTTATCGACTCGAACGAGCCTAGTTGAAGCACCGCTGTACGCTCTCCCCTGCTGAGGTCTGCTTGGCCTTGGGATGTGCTTCCGTGTAGGTTGACGACTTCCGCAGTTCGACAAAGCGTTGGCATCGACGTTCCTTGGTCTGCTCGCGTGGCAAGTGCTCCAGCTTGACGTTGATGCCCTTTTTCCGCAATTTTGTTACCTCAACCGGCGCCCGCGCCTTGTAGAGGCGCAAAGTTCGAATCAGCGCGCGTTCCTGCATTCAAGTTGTACACAGCTTCTGCACCCGTTCAATGCTCGATCGGGTAGGTGTCAACACAAAACTCCTTCGCAACCAATCCTTCCACCTCCTGTCGGTCGAGCACGCAGTTAAGTTGGATCGGCCACGTCCACCGCTTCGTCGTGCTGTCTGGTTCTCACTATTGCTACCTCGAGCAGTCCCAGCACATGTGGTACCGTCTTCCGGTACCCCCGCACCGCAGTACTGGCAGGCATCGTGTCGGCGGTCCAGGTCCGCGGTATTAACGTCGTCCAAAGGTGGAATCTTACGATTGACCACTGCTCTTTCGTCCGGTTCCATTTCGAGGCCTCCTCGCATCACCAGAGCCTCCGTCACCACTTCGTTGTCGTCATTGGCGTATTCGGCGAGGTCCTCGTCAGACCGTCCGGCGTCTCTTGCCCGCCGTCTACACCGCCACCGCCGCAGCCGTCCATCCCCGCTGCCGTCGGCGCGCGCTCGAGCACGTTCCACAACGCATCAGACGGTGAGCCCGGCAGCACTGCACCCGCAGTCCGTCGTCCGGGCAGTGGTGCGCCTGGTGCACCGCCACTATGCAGGCGGGGCACACCCACCCGTCCGCCGCTAAATGATCAACTAACAGGGGCGCGATTCCCTTGGGTGCGCCGCTTTCAGGCAAGTGGCCAGACCCCGCCTCCCGCACCGGGCGCAGAACGCCACCGCGGTGTGGATATTGCCACAATGACACAGCAGTCGACGTCCCCGCGGCTTCCCAGAACAAATTAGCAGACAGTGCATCGGCATTGCCACTAAGTCCGCATCTATCGCGGCGACATCGAGCTAGTGCTTCCAATAAGTGCTTCCGGTAGGAAGTAGTGTTTACCCGGTGCGACTTTAACGTTGCGACGGTTACGTGTATTCCCCGCGGCTTCCCAGAACAAATTAGCAGACAGTGCATCGGCATTGCCACATAACGTTGCGACGGTTTTGAGCCAATTCACCCACCCCCTGATCGAGCGTAATCGAGCGTAATATTTTGGGTTAGAATGCAAAGAATCTGTGGCGATAATCTGCATCGCCGACGGCGCGGTTATCTCTTCGCACGTGAAGTGTCATGCTTTCGCCTCTTTAGCTCGTCTTGATCGTCGCGCTCAGGCGCGCGTTTGGTGCTTCGCTTCTTCTTCGATTGCTCGTCGAGGTTCATCGGTTGCGCGTCGATTTCTGCTTTTTCTCGGCGCCTGGGCGATGGTCGTGGCGCATCGACGCGTCCTTTGCGTCTTTTCGGTACCGGCTCCGCCGCGGAGTCCGATTGCCGCTTCTTCGCTGGCGTTGATGCCGTCTTCCCGACCTTCGTTGCTGATGTCGGCGTTGATGTTGCGGGCTCTCGCTCGCCTTCCGCTGCTTCCCGCAGAATGAACACTACGTTCTCACGCTTCGCCTGTCTCGGCGCCGGCGCGGGGCCCTCCAGCTCCGCCTTCCTCTTCTTCGATGCTGCTTCTTCTCCTCTCTTCTCCTCATAACTCCTCGCCACGGCCGCCAGGTGGTGACCCTTCCGACAGCACAGTTTCGGCCTTCGACTCCGCAAGTCCGCGAGCCGGCTGCAGTGCGCACACGTCGGCATGCCATGATCAAGGCACCGGTGGTGTCCGTTGCGGCAGCACTCCGCGATCGTCTTGCACGTCGCGCATTGCGTCAGGCGGTGTTGCGCGCAGAACTTCACCGCAAGGCCGTCGTCTTCCTTGTGGTGGGCCTTACAGCACCACGCCACCGACTTGCCCTGGCGCTTGCACCCGTCGCATTTCACCTTCTGGTGCTCGTGGCACACCCGCTCACCCCACTTTTCGTGTCGGGGAACCCCTTCCGGCACGTACCACGGATCCCCTCCGACGACTGCCGTCTTCTTTCCTTTCTTCTTCTCCGTAGCGTCGTTGAACACCGCCCATCTCGCCGCACGCTCCGCCCTTCCACCTCCGTACGTCGGGAAAAGGTCCATCCCCCACGCCTCGCCGTTGAACTCGTGCCGAGCCGTCGTCAGCTGCGTCTCGAGAACTTCCATCGTCTCCGTACCACCACGGAAGATTGGCCTCATCTCGTACCCCGTGAGGCACGGCGGGGCTCCCACCGTTCTCAACGACCCTATCTTCTCCAATTTCCTTCCCGGCAGAGGCGGTTCGTCGCCGTTCCGCTCCAGCGCGTCCCCGACGGTCTTCAAAAGCCTTGCGAGTACCCTCGCACGCATGCTCAACGGTGTCCCGTCCGTCGTTGCTACGACACTGCCTGGAAGGTCCAATCCGGTGTATACCTCAAAGTCGATGGCGAGCTCTGCCGTCGACACGTCACCCGCCACCGACCAGCACATCCCATCCAGCCAATACTGCAGCGCCCGGAACCACCTCTCTCCTCCGACCGCCGCGAAGGTCCCCGGTCCAGCGATCGCTTCGAAATTCAGCCGGCGCGGGGGGCAGTCGTCAGGGTGCAATTGTCTCCAGGGGTGGCCGACCGCCCGGTCTCTTCCTTCTCTCTCCAGCCGTCGTCTCTCGTGCATGACCTCCGCCATGAACGTGTGCAGCACTTCGATGTTGACTCGACTTCCCTTCGGCAGTATCCCGTGTTCTTGCAGGCACGGGGGCCAAGTCGAGCGATCCGCGCCAACAATTTCGGCATATTGGTTTTGCCCTCGGATTCGTTCGTACGCCCGGCACTGCCACCAAATGTGGCCCAGAGTTTCTTCCGTCGCCTCGTCACAGCGTCTGCACAGCCCGTCACCTCCCCACAGCTTGGCCGCATGTGACTCCGTCATCACCGACCCAGCCACGACCTCGGCAACGTCCCGTGCAGCCGTCAGCGTTGTCGACGCCTTCAGCCCGTAGGCATTCGTCGCGACGTACTCTACACCTGCCCGTACCCCATCGAAGTCTACCCGCCTCTTCTCAAGCTCCCCTAGTCGCCAGCCGCGAATCAGCTTTCTCAGGGTGTGCCCTCGCTCCCCCTTGCTTTGTCGCACCAGCCTCAGCACATTCCCTGCCTCGTCCTCGGCGTTGTCGAAATCTTCCGTCCATCGTATACCGAGCTTTTTTGCATGCTCGGCCGCAATACCGACCGGTCCCCATGCGCGGATTCTGCTGCCATACGCCCGTCGAACTGTTGCGACGCGGGCCCTCCACGCCGGCCTTTTTCGGCACACTTCTGCGATCATGCCGAGTGACCGATATGGCAGCACTGCGTATGGGTCGAGTAAGTGGGCCTTGTTGAGAATGCCCAACACGGCCTCTTGCGCCCTATGCAGTCTCACCGGGTCCCAGACGCCTCTGAGTAGTGCTGCGGTGAACTTCCCCAGCCCCCGCACCGTCGGGAGCGCGAACTCGGAGCCGTACGTCGCCGCCGGTAGAACCGCCATCGCCGCTAGCCCCGACCTCTGCGCCCTCGAGATCGGTAAGGCACCCAACCGTTCGGCCTCCTCTGCACGCTGGTCGTAGCGCAGGTCCGTTGTTCTGCGTGTCCGCTTCGTGCCGACCAGACATCCTACGATTGTAAGCTCTTCCTTCGTCACGATGTCGGTGCCACCTATCTTCAACTTCGCTTCGTACCCCTTCGGCGTCCCGAAAGCGAACGTCTTCGGTATCCCGATCGACATGCCGGTGTTCGCACAAAACCTGTCGACTTCCACCAAGGCGTCCTGCAAGCATGCTTCTCTGAGACGCGTCAGGAGGGTGAGGTCGTCCGCGAAGGACTCGCTCGTCACCCCCCCCACGTCGTCCACTCTGCGCACCACGATGGACAGCAGCGCGTTGATGAGGATCACGCTCAGGGGGCAGCCCTGCAGTATCCCGTTGGTGGTGTAAAAGATGTCTCCCAGCCCCATGTGCAACTTGTACCGCCTTCGTAGTCGCGCGTAAACATCGCGCAGCGGCCCGAGAATTCTCTCATGGAGGCCAAGATCCCCCACCAGCTTCAGCACGACGTCTCGTGGCACTTTGTCGAAGCACTTGGCAAAGTCTAGGGCCACGCCGTACAGCTCCTTTCCCGTCAAGAGAGCCTCTTCAATCTGCGAGGCGATTTCAAACACCACGTCCACGGTTCCGTGTTTGGGCCTGAACCCGTGCTGGCTATCTGCTATCCAGCCTTCTTGCCACTGGACGACGTCCCTGAGCCTCGTGCTCGCCCACAAGCGATAGACCGCGCTTGTGACGGTGATGGGCCGCAATGCCAGCGGGTCGAGGGTTTCGTCTTTCGGGATCAGCGTGACCGCGGCTTCCAACAACGCGTTCGGCCACGTTCCGGTCGCTTCTATCGCGTTGAACACCTCCGCCAGGGCGTTCAGCAACGGCAGTGGCAGCTTCTTTAACTCTGCTGTGCTCCATCCGTCCACGCCCGGGACTCCGGCACGCTGCTTCTTTCCAAGAACGCTCCTCAGATCATCGCCCGTCAAATCTCGGCACACCATCGGTCGACATCGGATGTATTCCGCATACTCCGCCTTGAAGGCTTCATAGCACGGTTCCGGTCTACTCGCGTACATCCGGTTGATGGGCGCCCATTCTTTCTGCAACGTCGCGTCGATCTCCCGTAGATTTGCCGTGTAGCGGCCATCCACTTTCAGCGCCACCAGACCGTCCGCCTTCTTCCTTCTGCACCACGGAAGCAGTTGCGCCCTGTTTGCACAGTGGAAGTTCTGCATCTTGCTCTCCAGCTGAGCTATTCTCCCCTTTCGCGCCTGTGCTGTCAGTGACCGGCTCCTCGCTTCCAGCTTCTGCCTCAAGGTCTGGGCGACGCTCAAGTCCGGCGGGCGTCGCGGCAAATCGCGCACCTTTGGTACTCGTCCGGCCATTGATTCCAGTCCCGATACTACGTTCTCCCACGTCTTCTCCAGCGATCTCGGCATGCACCCGGGTCCTTCCCCACTCAGTGTTTGCAGCCCTCGGATGTAGGCGTCGAGGCCGTTCAATATCTTCCGGAATCTGCTTGAGGCATACGTACCCGCGCCCGTCCCGGTGTCTGTCACGGACGCAAAATGTTCTCTCTTAGGCTTTCTTGTCTCACCCCGTCCTTGATAGGCGGCAACGGGCCCGTCGAGCAACCCCTGTTTCTCCGCCAGCTCGACCAGATACCCCTCGCACGCCTTAGTCGCCGACACCCAGAGCGCTTCCACGTCATCTGGTGCTGCATCTTCGAACCGGTGCTTCACTAACAACTCTTCCGCCCGCGCTGCTGCCCGTCCTTCGTGCGTCACGTCTACCTGGCTCATGGACCTTGGCATGCGGTACCTCTCACATGTGTCTGCAAACGCGGTGATGTCCAGCTCTACCGTCACCATCTTGTGGCTGGGCACCCGCTGCCCTTCCGCGTCTACGACGACGGTGGTTTCGCTCGCTACCAGTGAGTGTATCGCGACGTCGTTCAGCAAGACGTGATCGATGCGTGTGCCTCGCGTCCCTGTCTTCTCGTACGTCTTCGGGGCACCGCCATCGGTGCAGATCTCTGCGGCGTCGTACCATCCCGATCGCAGCATGCACGACATCGCCGCCGACGACGAGGGCTCCGCATTAAAATCGCCAGCGTAATATAGTGTAATCGTTTGGATTAGAATGCAAAGAATCTGTGGCGATAATCTGCATCGCCGACTGCGCGGTTATCTCTTCGCACGTGAAGTGTCATGCTTTCGCCTCTTTAGCTCGTCTTGATCGTCGCGCTCAGGCGCGCGTTTGGTGCTTCGCTTCTTCTTCGATTGCTCGTCGAGGTTCATCGGTTGCGCGTCGATTTCTGCTTTTTCTCGGCGCCTGGGCGATGGTCGTGGCGCATCGACGCGTCCTTTGCGCCTTTTCGGTACCGGCTCCGCCGCGGAGTCCGATTGCCGCTTCTTCGCTGGCGTTGATGCCGTCTTCCCGACCTTCGCTGCTGACGTCGGTGTTGATGTTGCGGGCTCTCGCTTGCCTTCTGCTGCTTCCGGCAGAACGAACACCACGTTCTCACGCTTCGCCTGTCTCGGCGCTGGCGCGGCGCCCTCCGGCTCCGCCTTCCTCTTCTTCGATGCTGCTTCTTCTCCTCTCGCCACGGCCGCCCGGTGGTGCCCCTTCCGACAGCACAGTTTGGGCCTTCGACTCCGCAAATCCGCGAGCCGGCTGCAGTGCGCACACGTCGGCATGCCATGATCAAGGCACCGGTGGTGTCCGTTGCGGCAGCACTCCGCGATCGTCTTGCACGTCGCGCATTGCGTCAGGCGGTGCTGCGCGCAGAACTTCACCGCAAGGCCGTCGTCTTCCTTGTGGTGGGCCTTACAGCACCACGCCACCGACTTGCCCCGGCGCTTGCAGACGTCGCACTTCACCTTTTGGTGCTCGTGGCACACCCGCTCACCCCACTTTTCGTGTCGGGGAACCCCTTCCGGCACGTACCACGGATCCCCTCCGACGACTGCCGACTTCTTGCCTTTCTTCTTCTCCGTAGCGTCGTTGAACACCGCCCATCTCGCCGCACGCTCCGCCCTTCCACCTCCGTACGTCGGGAAAAGATCCATCCCCCACGCCTCGCCGTTGAATTCGTGCCGAGCCGTCGTCAGCTGCGTCTCGAGCACTTCCATCGTCTCCGTACCACCACGGAAGATTGGCCTCATCTCGTACCCCGTGAGGCACGGCGGGGCTCCCACCGTTCTCAGCGACCCTATCGTCCCCAGTTTCCTTCCCGGCAGAGGCGGTTCGTCGCCGTTTCGCTCCAGCGCATCCCCGACGGTTTTCAAAAGCCTTGCGAGTACCCTCGCACGCATGCTCAACGGTGTCCCGTCCGTCGTTGCTACGACACTGCCCGGCAGATCGAGCCCGGTGTACACTTCAAAGTCGATGGCGAGCTCCGCTGTCGAAACGTCACCCGCTACCGACCAGCACATCCCATCCAGCCAATGTTGCAGCGCCCGGAACCACCTCTCTCCTCCGACCGCCGCGAAGGTCCCCGGTCCAGCGATCGCTTCGAAATTCAGTCGGCGCGGGGGGCAGTCGTCGGGGTGCAGTTGTCTCCAGGGGTGGCCGACCGCCCGGTCTCTTCCTTCCCTCTCCAGCCGTCGTCTCTCGTGCATGACCTCCGCCATGAACGTGTGCAGCACTTCGATGCTGACTCGACTTCCCTTCGGCAGAATCCCGTGTTCTTGCAGGCACGGGGGCCAAGTCGAGCGATCCGCGCCAACAATTTCGGCATACTGGTGTTGCGCTCGGATCCGTTCGTACGCCCGGCATTGCCACCAAATGTGGCCCAGGGTTTCCTCCGTCGGCTCGACACAGCGTCTGCACAGCCCGTCACCTCCCCACAGCTTGGCAGCATGTGACTCCGTCATCACCGACCCAGCCACGACCTCGGCAACGTCCCGTGCAGCCGTCAGCGTTGTCGACGCCTTCAGCCCGTAGGCATTCGTCGCGACGTAGTCTACACCTGCCCGCACCCCTCCGAAGTCTACCCGCCTCTTCTCAAGCCCCGCTAGCCGCCAGCCGCGAATCACCCTTCTCAGCGTGTGCCCTCGCTCCCCCCTGCTTTGTCGCACCAGCCCCAGCACGTTCCCTGCCTCGTCCTCGGCGTTGTCGAAATCTTCCGTCCATCGCATACCGAGCTTTTTCGCATGCTCGGCCGCAATACCGATCGGTCCCCATGCGCGGATTCTGCTGCCATACGCCTTTCGAACTGTTGCGACGCGGGCCCTCCACGCCGGCCTCCTTCGGCACACTTCTGCGATCATGCCGAGCGACCGATACGGCAGCACTGTGTACGGGTCGAGCAAGTGGGCCTTGTTTAGAATGCCCAACACGGCCTCCTGCGCCCGATGCAGCCTCACCGGGTCCCAGACGCCTCTGAGTAGTGCTGCGGTGAACTTCCCCAGCCCCCGCACCGTCGGAAGCGCGAACTCCGAGCCGTATGTCGCCGCCGGTAAAACTGCCATCGCCGCTAGTCCCGACCTCTGCGTCATCGAGATCGGCAGAGCTCCCAACCGTTCGGCCTCCTCTGCGCGCTGGTCGTAGCGCAGGTCCGTTGTCCTGCGTGTTCGCTTCGTGCCGACTAGGCACCCTACGATGGTGAGCTCCTCCTTCGTCGCGATAAGTGCGCCGCCTACCCTCAACTTCGCTTCATACCCCTTCGGCGTCCCAAAAGCAAACGTCTTCGGTATCCCGATCGACATGCCGGTGTTCGAACAAAATCTGTCGACTTCCACCAAGGCGTTCTGCAAGCAGGCTTCCCTGAGACGCGACAGGAGGGTGAGGTCGTCCGCGAAGGATTCGCTCGTCACCCCCCCCACGTCGTCCACTCTGCGCACCACGATGGACAGCAGCGCGTTGATGAGGATCACGCTCAGGGGGCAGCCCTGCAGTATCCCATTGGTGGTGAAGAAGACACCTCCCACTCCCATGTGCAGCTTGTACCGCCTTCGTAGTCGCGCGTAAATGTCGCGCAGCGGCCCGAGGATTCTCTCATGGAGGCCCAGCTCCCCCACCAGCTTCAACACGATGTCTCGCGGCACCTTGTCAAAACACTTGGCAAAGTCTAGGGCCACGCCGTATAGCTCCTTACCCGTCAAGAGCGCTTCTTCGATTTGCGAGGCGATTTCGAATACCACGTCCACGGTTCCGTGTTTGGGCCTGAACCCGTGCTGGCTATTCGCTATCCATTTCTCCTGCCACTGGACGACGTCCCTGAGCCGCGTACTCGCCCACAAGCGATAGATCGCACTTGTGACGGTGATCGGCCGCAACGCCAGCGGGTCAAGAGTTTCGTCCTTCGGGATCAGTGTGACCGCGGCTTCCAACAACGCGTCTGGCCACGTCCCGGTCGCTTCTATCGCGTTGAACACCGCTGCCAGGGCGTTCAGTAGCGGCAATGGCAGCTTCTTCAGCTCCGCTGTGTTCCATCCGTCCACACCTGGGACACCGCCATCCCTCTTCTTTCCAAGAATGCTTCTCAGATCCTCGCCCGTCAAATCTCGGCATTCCATCGGACGATGTTCGATGTACTCCGCATACTCCGTCCGGAACGCTTCATAGCTTGGCTCCTGTTTGCACTCGTACATCCGGTTAACCGGCGCCCACTCCTTCTGCAACGCCGCATCGATCTGCCGCGCATTCGCCGTGTACTGCCCCTCCACCTTCAGCGCCACCAAGCCATCCGCCCTCTTCTTCCTGCACCACGGTAGCAACTGCCCTTTGTTCGCGCAGTGGAGGTTTTGCATCTTGTTCTCCAGCTGTGCAATCCTCCCTTTACGCGCTTGTGCCGTCAGTGAACGGCTTCTCGCTTCCAGCTTCTGCCTGACGGTCTGGGCGACGCTCAAGTCCGGTGGACGCCGCGGCAAATTGCGCACCTTCGGTAATTGTCCGGCCATAGAATCCAGACCAGACACCACGTTCTGCCACGTCTTCTCCAGCGACCTCGGCATGCACCCAGGTCCTTCCCCATTCAGAGCTTGCAACCCTCGGATATACGCGTCGAGGCCGTTCATCGCCTTCCGGACTCTGCTCGAGGCATATGTGTCTGCGCCCGTCCCGGTGTCCGTCGCAGATGCAATTCGCACCCTTTTGGGCACCCTCGTCTCACCTCTTCCTCGATAGGCGGCAACGGGCCCGTCGAGCAGCCCCTGTTCCTCTGCCAGCTCGATCAGAAACTGCTCGCACGCCTTCGTCGCCGACAGCCAGAGTGCTTCCACGTTCCCTGGTGCCGCATCGCCGAAGCGATTCTTCACCAACAACTCTTCCGCCCTTGCCGCTGTCCGCCCCTCGTCCACCTTGCCTATTTGCCGCAGTGACCTCGGCATTCGATACCTCTCACACGTGTCTGCGAACGCGGCGATGTCCAACTCCACCGTTACCATCTTGTGACTGGGCACCCGCTGCCCCTCCCCGTCCACGACGACGGTGGTCTCGCTCGCTACGAGTGCCTGCATCGCGACGTCGTTCAACAAGATGTGGTCGATGCGTGTGCCTCGCGTGCCTGTCTTCTCGTACGTCTTCGGGGCACCGCCAGCGGAGCAGATTTCCGCGGCGTCGTACCATCCCGACCGCAGCATGCTCGACATCGCCGCCGACGACGAGGGTTCTGCATTGAAATCCCCGGCCACAACCACTGGCACCCGTCCGAGACTTGATGCTTCCCGGTGCACCTCCGCAATGATCCTCTCCCTCTCCGACGCAGCCTTGTCCCCAGAATTCGCATATAGAGTGAATATGTGCAAGAATTGGCTTCCTTTTCCAAGTCCGACGGCCACGTGCACCCATCTTCGGCTCAGTGATGGCTTCCCGACCACGAAGGCCGGCGCCGGTTTCTTCGCAAAAACTGCAACACCCGCTCCGCCGGCTTCCGCTACCCACGGTGATGCTTTACCCTGCCGGTCAAG
>JAPJBO010000971.1:0-82783 GCA_030068145.1 Diplonema papillatum
GGGTAAATTTAGTGGGCGGCGGAGACCAGTGCATGGAGGTAGGCCTGCCCAGGCCACCACCAAGGACGAGAGAGTGTGCACGAGACATCACAAAGCGAAATGCGAAGAGTGCAAGCATCGGCAAGCGTCGGTAGCGCGCTGCTGCCGAGGCACACCACGCGACAGGGGACGGCCTCGCCGTGAAGTATTGCGAGAAGCACAGGATGACGCAGTGCGGGACGTGCAAGACGATCGCGGAATGCTGCAGGAACTCACACCGCGGATGCCTGCCTGCAGCACGATATGCCGATGTGCGGAGTCGGCGGCAAAGAGACGGAAGCGCGGGCCTTCGCCCCTGGGGACGCCCGAAGCGACACCGAAGTCGAGACGCAGGCTGCGACCATCGGCCCAAAGCGCCACAAGGGAAGCGGCGGATGCCGGCGCCAACACCGCCATCGAGAACGCCGAAGACAAGGCGACGACACTAGGACGGCCGCTGCAACGAAGCGGCGGCGTAAGGACTCGCCATCATCGAAGACAGAGACGTGCACTCCGCGGCGGGCAGAGGTCAAGATAAGGTACCAGTGACGAAGAGAGGTGGCACGAAGAGGTAGTCACGAAAGAGAGCAGATGCAGATTATCGCCACAGGCTCTTTGCATGCTAACCCTACCACCAGGACCAGGGGCAGCTACGGTCGAAGACGGCAATTCGAGCGAGGAGTAAGGTTGATAACCAAAATGAGAGGCACGATGGCCATCCGAAAGCAGGGTTGCAGGATGATGCTTGGCCAAGGATACGGTTGCTATGGCGACTGGGACAGAGAGATAACGCAAGATAGAGAGTCCTCCTTATGGGGTGGTCACACCTTCGCAGTCCCAGGGCCTCCACCCACCTGCATACGGTCGTCGACTGACCATTCCCGAGACGAGTTGGAATGCGGGTACCATCTTTCCGGAGATTTCCGGTTCCTCCCGTACTCTACAACTCCCCACATAAGTGAACGTGGACTCCGAAGTGGACACTCCTTTCAACCGGGTGCACGAATTCAGAATTCCGGGATGGGTTGACCCACTGTTTCCGATGCGGCTTCCAATCATCGAAGGCTAAACTCGGGTGCAGGAGCGGTGCTCGTCGTTCGGGACCAGATGGGGGACGACTGGGTCTGCCCGGTTTACCCTTGACTGCTGCAGCGTGGTCAGAAGTGGGAAGGTCATCGGGAGATGGCGGGCGCGAATACTTTTTGCCCAAACCAAAACCCAAGAGGGGATTGGAGAGTTTGACATAAGAATGGCAAACTCGTGGTACCGAAGGTTGCAACCGCAAACAGAAGAGTCAGATGATGGTTGAACCTGCGCACATGCACACGACGCGTCCTGTTCAGACTCCTCCCTGTGTCCAAGGACTCAAAGGCAGGTCCTGCAGGTTTTCCAGCAACTGCTGGTTCGCCTTGAGGCCCTCCGAATCCGCAGGCTGTGCCTCAACAACTGCCAGGAGTCCAAGCTACAGTTGGTAGATGCATCCGGTTAGTAGAGGAAGAGGATCGGAGGAGGAGGAACACGGACGGCTCAAGAGAGCCGCGTCCGAAGCACACTAGCACACCTACCTGCACACCTCACCCACTTGCCCGCACCCGTCTACCCAACTACCCACCTGTTCACCCATCCACCGACCTGCCCACCACCATCCACCCGTCTGTCCACTCAACTAACAACCTGTACACCTGCCCACCCACCGGCAGCCCCACTTTTTCCCACAGAAATCGGGCTGAGTATCGGGGAGTTTCGGGGAGTTGCGGGGAGTTTCGGGGAGTTTCGGGGAAGTGTCGGGGAGTTTCGGGGAACTTACCAGGAGCCCGGACCAGGTGGACAAGGTCGTGTGTGTGTGTGTGTTTAAGTTCAGGGCTTTGAGTGGGTAACGTCTGAATCGAAGTATAGCCCACTTGTCACTTTCACCAGTCGGCTTTGAGTTTCCGACACGCTGCTTTTGGTCCTGTGTCTCCTTTCCTAAGGGTGGGTGGGGTGGGATCCTTCGGGGGACGGATAGAGCGTGGGAGGCTGTCAGCTTCTCCATCCGGCACTCGGCTCGAGACTTCTGTTTTCATCTTGCGGTGTTAAATGCACGGGGTTTTCGGCCCCGTGCAACAGCTGAGTGTCTTTACACAGGCGGCACATCTCACCCGAGGATGTGGCAAGCTCTCTCTGGTGCAAGCACCCGTATTGGTCGGCAGTCACTACCTGGGTCACAGTTTTGAGTCCTGTTCCGAGACTCGCTCGCTCGGGGAAGTGGCGCGAATTACTTGTCGCCAAGCATTCTGCAATGCTGACGACTGCTACCCCTGTGTGTGTGTGTGTGTGTGTGTGTGTGTGTGACTCACTGTAGATTTACTGTGTTTTCAAAACGTGGCGGCGCGTGCAGCAAACACGAGTCGTGCATACATTCGGTGCTGCACCATCTAGGGGAGGAGAGTCAATACCGGCACGTACAAACAGATTACCGAGGCGAGGTCATGCAAGATTAGGTAGCTATGTCACTAGAGCGGAGTGCTGCTCCGATTCAGAATGTGATTGCCTCACTCTAGTAATTAGCGTTCTTGCCTTATGAATACCAGTCTCTTTCATTTGCCAGTCTTTGATTTTCATTTCATGCGTGGTTGACCATCATATTACCAACAGGAGAGGTAGTGATCCTTCCGTCCTCCTGGAGCTCTAGAGCTTCCAAGGGGCGTCCCTTTCCTATATTGGGCATGACCCCTTTTCCCGAACTGGGGGGGTCGGCGACGCGCACGCGACAACCCCTCTCTCCCCTCCCTACAGTTGCCTACAGGGAGAGAGGAGAGAGAGGAGAGAGGGGAGGGAGAGAGCAGCGCGTGCGAGTCACCTGGAAACAAAAGCAAGTGCTTGCCGAATATGTTCAAAAAGGACGTCGAATGAGCTTTCGAGGGAGTCTCGCTCTGACTTTCACCTCGCCGTAGCACGTTTGCTGGTCTGCTTTGTTCCTGTATTACGGAAGCCGGGCCATGTCGATTCGCATGCTTGGAGGTGTCTTTTTGCATCGAAAGCGGAAAGGGGTGTAATCGGAAAGACACAAAGAAAGGGGAAAGGGACGCCCACCAAAACAACTGGAACTATGGCGGCTCGGCCGGTGGCCGGCATTTTTTTTCTTGTTGGCTTTACTCGTGGTTTTTGTTGCTTTGAATCTTGAACAGTTGACGACAAACGCAATATCAGTCATACACCTGTCATACGGATGACAAAGACACGCGACAGGGACAATTCAAAAGCACATGTCATTGGGATCTTTGGTTGTGCGATTTAACCTACGTGTGTTCTGGTTAAACCACTGCCAACGTTCGTATCAGCTGTAACAAATACTGTCTCCAGGGAAGCAGAAATTGGTTGTCGCAAAAAAGAGCCGCGCGGATGTACCTTTCTCTCTGTTGATACTTTTCGGTCCTGTTACCAGGCTAGTTCGGCGAGACCGTTTTTTCGATGCGGGCAACTACTTGCCGTACGACGAGCACGTGATGTACAAGGCTTAACTTGTTGGGCGGGTTTTGTATTCCTCAAAGCCGGCGGGCGCGCACAGAAGTAGAACGCCGCCTGCGGGAATCCCGGCACGACAAAAGGAAATGGTTTGCAAGAAGCGACGCGGAAGGGCTGAGACTGGGGGGGACCTGTGACTGGGGGGGAGGGGAGGGTGGGTTGTGTGGAAAATCTGAAGTGTACAGGAAGATCAAACGCCGCTCCCGGCAGGGAGCCGCGTTTCGTTGGGTCGCGGCCCACGTTTACCTTCTGTGTGGCCGATTGACTTGCTCACTAAGGCGACAGGGTATGGAACAAACGAACCAGAAACAATCAGGGTGGCGGCAAAGTGGGCAACGTGACGTTGACCTCGGCCGCCCACACCGTGGAGCTCCAGCTGGAGCCAACAAAGCGGGTGTCACGACCCCGCTTTTCGGTGGTCGTAGCACACCCGACTTTTCGGGTGTGACTCCGGCACACCCTCTTTGACTCACGCTTCTGAGGCTGGACTCCACCGTGCACCGCACATCGAGCTCAGGTGAGAGCCAGCGGTTCGAGAGCCGTCCACGTGGCAGGCAGGGATGAAAAACCGGCGGCAAGGCTTCTTTGCTTGTGCGCGTCGGTTGGTCGGTTTTCCACTAATACTCACCCCAGGGGTTGGGAAATCGCCAACGGAATGCGTCCTCGCGCGAGGGACGCTAGGCGTGCGATGCTGCGCGTTACATGGCAGCTTGACGCTCCGCATGAATTGTCGTGCATTGCTTGGTGCCGGAAGCCCGAGTCCGCCCTGAACTGAAGCACGCGGCTATCACTCAGCGCAGGAAAATGAAAAGCAACAGCAACGCCCAGCAATCAGCGAGGGAACGGGGGCAAAAGCCCAAGCCCTACAAGCCTAGCCTGGCAACACAGCAAGAATTGAAAAGGCGTTCATGTCCGGCGTTCCGCGAGCAACTGCTGCAACTTCATATCGAGCGCAGCAATCGCCGGAGAGACAGGTGGGCTCAAGACGAGGCTGGCGAGCAGAGGGCACAGCGGCAGCGTGTCGATGGCTTCCTGCAGCACCTCGCACCATTCCTCGTCGCTGAAGGAGCATCGGGTCCAGACGACCGCGCGCGAGAGAGACTTGCCGGCGCAGGGCAGAGCGCGGATGAGGCACGTCATGGCTGGCTTGTCCAACCGGTTGCCGCTGACGTCGAGATCTTCGAGACCTTCCTGCAGGCCCGTGCACAGGTGCCGCACCGTGTCTGCGGCGCTCTCGCAGCTGATGCTGCGGGCGCGTGCCTTTTTCAAGGGTGTCGCAAAGCACCGGCCGACAGCCTTCACCGCCGCCGGGGTCGTAATCACGTTTTCGGACAAGTCCAAGTGCTCGAGACGGACCGTCTCCACTCCTGCTGCGAGCATCAGCAGCCCAGTTTCACCAATGGCGTTTCCTGCGTAGATTCGAAAGAGTTGAACTTCACGGGTTGAACGAAAATCCCCCTCGCAGTAACTAGCAGTAGTTGAAGTTTCAGCTTAGTGCGAGTTTGATCAAAGTAACATCAAGGCAGCCCTTACGGAGACCAGCCACAGTCAACGCCGCGTGGGTGCGGGCTTTTGATATTGGTGGTACAAAGGCGCAGTTGCCCGCATCCATCCGGCAATCAGCTTGCATCGGGGAGGTGACGCTACCCACCTGGACAAGGTGTCCTGCTGCCCCCTATAGTAGAACTTGATATGCTGCAAAAGAGCTGTGAAAACGGAATTTTGCCTGGAGGCTTTTAGTAGTATTCTGCAGATGTTTTTAGCAATATTGTGTCTACGTTCTCGTACGTCTTCTTAACCATGGTCAAGTGCGCAAAAATGGTGTCAGCCACGCCGCCCACGTGACCAACTTGCTACGCTGCAAAAGAGCAGTTCTAGCAGATATCAAACTGCCGAAGAATCCGAAGACATCCCACGGGGGGGCAGGTGTTGCTCCGCTTTTGTGTGTCGTCGATCCCGAGCGACAAGCAGACAGGCACGAGTCGAAGACACAAACGTGCAGCCCCTAGTGAGAGTGAGAGTGCGTACAAAAAGAAAACTTCTTTCCTAATTCCTACCGAACGTGAACTCGGTGTCGCAAGAACTCGGGAAATGCCGAGACACATAGGAAATGAGAGCGTGCTCTAAAAAAAGTCAAATAGTAGGCAATAGGCAGCAAAGACACACAAACAAGCACACATACTGCACATACGATGCGCAAACTGGTATACGATACGTTAAAGGAACCTTTACGACGATGTTCACCCGGAGACTTTGAAACACCGGATCGAACTTACACTCTACAAACGAAGAGCCATACCGGCTAGGTTGAGTGACGTAAGCGACGTGAGCTGAGGCAACACGTCAACAAGGGAGGAGGCACCAGCGTCGCCGAGGTAGTTGCGAGAGAGGTCGAGCGAGCGCAGCGACGTCGCCATGGCGAGCCCGGGTTTGATGGCTTCCACGCAGTCAGCGTCCAACTCGTTGTGGCGCAACGCGACCGCCTCGAGCGTCGCGGAGCCTCGCAGCTCAAAGACCTTGCACAGCATCTCGAGTGCCCGGGCCACGTGGGGCTCTTTTCCTTCCTTCCGGGACCCGGCCAGCTTGTTGCCGCTCAGCCCGAGGTGGCTCAGGGCGCCGTTTTCAGCGACACCCGCCAGCAGCGCGGCGCAGTTGACGGGGCCCATTTGGTTCCCGCCCACGTCGAGATGCGTCAGGGTCGTGTTGCGAGCCAGGCAGCTCTTCAAAGCCACGATGCCAGGCGAGCTCCAGCCGCTGACCTCTACTTTGACAGGCGGCGTTGAGTCGTCGACGTCTTCTTCGTCGGCCGGCTGCGGAGGCGCGAAGCGGTAGCCAAACTTGTTCCTGCGTAGCAGCAGGGTCGTGAGGGACTGGTTGTTCGACTCCAGCACTGCGGCCAGCGCCTTGAGCCCCTTCGCTGAGATCTGGCACTGGGAGACGTCGAGGTAGCGCAGGGCTCGGTAACCGGCTTTGTTTGGTTCGACGACGTCGTCGGCCGGTGCCTCCTCGTCTCCGTCCTGTTGCCCTTCTTCTCCATTTTGCTGCTCTTCTTCACCTTCGTGCCCGGGCTCTTGTGTGGGATCGCCTTCCTCGGCATTCGCGCTTTCTTCGGTACCTTTCGCAGGTGCGTCGTCGTCTCCGTCGCGCTCAGCTTTGGCTTCCTCAGCAGCTGCACGTGCTTCCTGCGGTTATGTGCCCGGCGATTCGGAGAGAGAACAACGCACACACACACACACACACAATGGGCTATATTCCGGTGTAATGCCCTTATATCCCACTCAAAACAAATTTGTGCCCTTATATCCCACTTCAAACAAATTTTGTGTCCTTATATCCCAAACTGGGATATATGGGCACAAATTTGTTTTTGCAAATTTGTGGTCGTAAAAAGGCTAAAAAAAACTCCGGGCGAGGGAATTGAAACCGTGACTGCTCGCCCTGGACCCACTGCTCGTTGGCTCGACCATGTGGAGCTACGGCAAGATTAAAAAAAAAATTCTGTTCTGTTCTGTAGGGCGGAACGAAGCCCGGGCAAGACGAGGCTAGTCGGTCTCTAACGGGCAAGCGTACAGTGGTTCTTTGTGCCACCATTTACTCCGTTGTATTGTTTGCGATGGAGTGATGACTACTACTTGTTCGTTTAACGGTTTTTTGTTTCACGTAAATTGTTTTTCCTTCTGGCAACGGTTCTTGGTTCTCGTTATTGGGTTCGCTTTCTGGCAATGGTTTTCGGTTTACGTGAATTGGTTCTCTTTCTGGTAACGGTTTTCGGTTCACGTAAAAGTTTGAGGTCCTACTCCAAGTCCGAGGGCGTGGTCAGGGCGTGCAGCTTTCATGTTTCAATGCTGTCTCCTCCGAGCCGTACCTTCTCGGGTGAGCATCGGACCTCAGTTTTGTTTGCGGTGATAACGATGGTTGCGTATATATGATTCATGTTCTCTTCTTCTCTCGTTCGCCATTTGTTTTTCACTTCGCTTTGCCTTCGTTTCGTCGCTCTTCGAGGTTGCTTCGACGACGGGGGTCGGCCGTCACGCAGTCACGGTCGTGACTGTTCCTCGGACGCGCTCTCGTGGGCCGGGGGGTTATCCCTCCGACGGACGAGGCGGGGCCCGGTATGCGGTGGTTGAGTCGGGGCCGAGTCCGATTACGGGCGTGCAAAACCGCTGGCCTCGAGTTCGCGTGTTTGTGTCGCGGTTCTCGTGGCGGGCGGGCGGGATTCGGTGGGCTACTCGTCGGGTGTGGTCGGCACGAGTATCCGGTACTCCTCCAGCAGTCCGGTCCCTTGCAGGTACTCGAGTGCCGTCTCCGGGTGTTCGAACAGCAATCTCCACAGCTGTTCGTGTCTCGGTACCCACACCGGTTGGCCACCCTCCCGCCGTAACGGGTAGGCCACTTCCCACATCATGCCACGCTTCCCTTGCGTCCCCTCATGGCCGCAGTCCAAGAAAAAAGAAATCTTTAGGTAAATGCGACCTAATTTCATGTCGTCAACGAGTCACTGTCCGAGTCGTCGGGGCCCAACAGGGGCCTTCTCCTAAGAGTCCTGGGCTTTGTGATGATACCATGGTCAGCCCCCAAGTCAGCTCCGTGCGTACTCCTAAGAGCCCTGGACTTTGTGACGATACCACTATCCGACACCGCTAATCCTGACCTCAAGTCAGCTCTCAGTTCATCATCAACTGCACAGACTTTCTCACCGCAGCGAAAGGAGAAACTAAACTTTAGGACCGTCGTGAAAAGCTGGCAAGGTTGCCTCAACCAGACACAAGAGAGGTGAAGAAACTTGAACAAAGAAAGAGAGATGATCATGGTGCACGCGCTGATTGGCTATAGCAGTGCAGAATTGAAACGGAGCTGCATAGGCAACTTCCGGAGGAGCTGCCGTGACGGTTTGCCCCGCACCAGCGAAAAGTGGTCGCTGGCACCCGACAAATCGTCTTCGTGTATCAGGTACACGGTCGATACAGGCTCTTCGACGGGGTGATGCGTGAACATCGTGAGCCTTGGTTGCTCTGCTTCTGGGACCTGGAGGACAGAGATGAGGACAATCTTCACCTTGAATACAATTGCCGCCAGGAGAACGGCCTCGGTGCTGGCCCACGCTCGATGTGCAGATTGCACCCGAACCCATGCATCAAACTTGGACTCGCCCCGACGCAGCTGAACGTCCGGTCCGTTTTGTATGCGCTGCTTGAACAGCGCTCTTGTCTCCGGTTCCAAGTTCTGCACCTCTTGGAAAAGGATAGTGCGCAATGTGCGCGATCCACGGCCGTCTCCGTTGTGCGCAGAGAAGAACATGTTCTGACTGTTCGGGACGTTAGCCAGACAGCTGTAAAAGCAGTCGCCATCACCGGGGACCAGGACCAGTTCCGTTCCAGTGGTCTGCACCCAGGTCAGAGCACGGGACTGATACGGCTTTTGTTCGTTGGCCGGGGGTTTGCCAGTGGAGGTTCCCTTGGTGACGTTGGTCCTTCCAGGTTTGGACGCTGGAGGCTTGGTAGATTTCTGATCTTTCTGCCCTTTTTTTCCTTTGGGCTTTGGCACCGGCGGTGCTTCTTCTCCCGAATCTGCGGGCTCTTGGCACTTCGAATCTTGCTCCGTGTCTTGGTCCTGTTTGCTGTCTTTTTTTGCAGGCAGAGGCGGATTCGTGCAGGTGACCTTGTAATGTCCCTCGCCACCGCACCTGACACAGGTAACCTTTCTCTTTTTGGCGCCTTTGAATGGCAAGTCGTCGTCGTCGACGATCTCACCCCGGCTTGGGATGCGCTTCTCTTTTGGTCGGCCTGAGGGATTCTTGTGACGGGGGGGTGCAAGATTGTCCAGTGCGAGGGTTTTTACGTCCAGCACAGTCGGGACACTGACGTCGTAAAACGACCGCAGGGATTCCACGGTGTAGAGGGCGTCGACAAGGGACAAGGGATGCACCTTTCGCTGTCCGCACACACACACAATGTGAACGCACGGAAGCTGCGACACGTGTTGCCCAACACAGGTGCACTTGTAGACGGCGCCCTTGTTCAAAACGCGCACCCTTTGCTGCCGTCCGCTTTTCGCTTCCTTTACCTCGTACTCTCCACGTCCTGCAGGTGTGGCAGAGAAGCCGCGAGCTTGGTACTCGATGCGACCCAGCCTTTTCTCCACCCACGGTACGAAGGTGGCGCCGTCCCTGGTCGGAAACTGCCCAGCCCTTGATGCAAACAGATGCATCAGGCCTATGCGCAATCTTTCGAAAAGGTTTATGGCATTCTGGGCGCTTCTTGCAAGCTTGGCGTTCTTGTTGAAGCCTTCACTCACATTGCTGGTGTAGTGGTGGCACCTACACCCCCCCACCAGGTACGCATCCGACATGCAGTCCCGGAGCTTGTCCAGATAGCAGGCCAGGTCGTCGTTTTCCTTGGAAACGATCGCAAGAATCTTGGCGTAAGATTCATGCGAGCTTGCATGAGCCAGCTTCCACACGTGGTGCTGGGTTCCCTTCCCGAAGCTCTTACTCACATTGCGAACAACGTGGTTGACGCAGATGAGGTGGAGGGTGGTGGGCAGCACAGTTTTAACTGCGCTCATGAGCCCCTTGTCCCTGTCAGACATCAGGGTGAACCCCTCGGGCAGGAGCTCCTTCAGCTGCACGAGGAACGAGGTCCACGATGCAGTGTCCTCGGTCTGGCCCAGAGCATAAGCGATGGGGACGACCTTCTGCATGGGGTCGAGGACCACAGCTACGAACAAAACACCACCGTGTGTCAGGTGGGTTCCGTCCACCGACACGAACATCGCGGAGCGTGCTGCATGAACACAAGCTCCAAAAGCGAGGAACGCGAATCCGAAGACGTCCCACGGGTTGGCGTCCTCTTCTGTCGCGACGCCGGGCTTTGTGTCGATGCTTGTTACTGCTTCTGCATCGACACATTTGACGGCTGCAAAGTAAGCTCGGAGCTTCCGAAACCCCGATGCAGCGTCCAGCCCCGTCTCCTGCAGCGCTTGCGCTTTCGCCAACCGCGCCACCTTGCTTGTGATGGTGACGCCGTTTGTGCGCATCGACGCAACGATGCCTTTCACCGACAGATCCGGCTCCGCCTCGACATGGGCCGCTATCCGCCGGGTCACCCACTCCGAGTGCAGGCGGCCCAGCTCGTTGGCCTTCTCATCGCCCGAGCCTGTCGTGAAAACGCAGGAGTGGGCGTCAGCTCGGGACACGTGATACGTCTCTGTATCGGCGTGGAGCATGGCGGTGCACTTGAACGCGCACGCCCCGCCTTTGGATGTCGTTCCCGAGCACTCAAAGCGCACTCGTCCCTTCTCCTTCCTCCTCGCAACAGACACCGACCGGTGGACACAGCTTCCTCCACGGCCGCGTCAGTGAAGTCAGCGGCAGTTGCGTAGTGCGCACCCACGACGGCACATCCGGCAGGATTCACCTCCACAGGCATCGCATCTGTAGCTGTGCTGTCTGACTCCGAGGGAGTGGGGCCGAAGGACCAGCAGCAGCAGCAGGAGGGGGCCCAGACAGAGGAACAGCAGGAGCGGCCCCGGACAATGAAGCTGAAGGAACAGCGGCAGCTGCAGGAGGGGGCCCAGACAGTGAAGCCGAAGGAACAGCAGTAACAGGTGCAGGACTGGGACGACTGAAGCACACGGTGGAGAATGTCCGGAGGCAACCCTGCCCCAACATAAGGAGTGAGATCAGCATCGCCTGCGTAAACGCTGATACCACATATGTCCTGCACTGAGGATTACCCACAACTGAGATCGAACACACACACACACACAAGTGTGGTCGTATTTCCGTGAAGGGAGACACCACGTTAAACCGGGTCCGCAACACACACACGCATACACATGGGCTATACTCCGCTTCAGAGGTATCCGTGATTGAATTCCAACACATATCCACACACACTCACAACATGCACATCCGAGGTAGGTGCTTCTTTGGTCCTCTTTTTGAAGCTGGAACGTCCCTGACGTTCTAACAGTAATTGCTGTGCTGCAGGTTCCAGGTGCACGCGCAATCGGTACAATCCCCTCCGCCGGGCAGGTCAGTACAGGAACTTGCGAAGCGCTGAAAGAAAAAGGCGAGGGGTGAGGAGCGTCACCTTTCCCCTTCAACTCCGATGCCCACAGGGACAACGAGCCGGATGCTAACCTGCTGTGCAGCATACACAAGAGGTTCTGAGAAAGGGGCAGCACACCTCTTCGGCAGCTAGCTTTGCCGCCAGCTCTTCGGCTCGAGCCGCTTTCGCTGCTTCTCGTTCTTCCTGTCGCGTTTTGAGGGTTTTGGTGCGCAATTTCGTTTTACACACACACAACGCAGTTCGGATGAGCAAACTCACTTGCTGTAGTGAGTTTCATGTCTTATGCTGCCAACTACTTTTTCTCACAACGCATTGTAACACAACACATCTCCTCCTACTCTCCTGCGCGTATACTGGCTCCGCCTGCTGCTTCGTCTTCACCATCACGTGATGCAAGACATCAAAGGTAGAAAGCTCACGCAGTGATTCTTCTCTCGTCACAATTTTCCAACATCTGCAATCGTTTGTTTGGTGCGTGCGTTTTCCCACTTGTACTACCCTGTGTATATTCAGGTAAGGAATACCACCAACACACGTGCCTACGTCTTTTTAGCCTGCACATACATTGAAGGGCAACCCGCAAGGTTGCCCTTCAAAAAAAACAGAACCCTGCATACTGCTTCCTTCGCGAGCTCGTCTTCGGTCTTCGGGACCTCGTGCCGCAGCAGCAGGGCCAGCGAAGCCGCGCCGGCGGAGGAGAGGCTGTTGTTGGACAAATCGAGCTCCTCTACGCGGGCCCAGCCCGTCTCGCGCTCGGCGAGGCGCCGCTCGCGGCCCGCCTGCTCCGCGCGCGCCGCGTCGCGTGCGGCGAGCTCGCCAGCTTTTTCGGCGACGCGCTCGTCGAAAAACGCGATTTCCGCCAGCAGCCTCTCGCCGGCCTCGGCCTTCACGGCCGACAGCTGCTCGCGGTACTGCACGTGGAACCGCGCCTCGCAGGCGTCGGCGTACGCCTTCATGTCGGCCTCCCGCTTCTCCGCCGCCGTTGGCGGCAGGGGCCCGGCTCCGGCGGCTGCTTCGCCTTCTTTTCCGTCCGTTTCCGCGGCGTCTCCGTCGTCGGCCGCGGGTTCCTCGGCGGGGTCTTCGTTTTCCTTCTCCTCGTCTTCTTCGTCTTCTTCCACCTCCTCGTCGCCCGCTTTCGGGGCTTCTTCGATCTCAGGGAACTGTGCGTTTCGGTCGGTTTTGCGCAAAAGGTCGCGTTTCTAGCAACTTGCTTGAGCACCTTCGGTGCGTCTAGGGGGTCGAGTGAGAGAGACTAAAGGTATTGGGCGACAGGCCGTGAGTGGTTGAAGTCCACTTGCTTCAAAAGCAAGGTTGGAAGGGGACGATTCGGAAACCTAAGGATTTCGAATAAGGTGCTTCGTACGAGATATTCCCTTTCCCTGCAGCATACACACTCATGCCCAATGATCTGGGTGCATGTTCACCGATCTGGTCACCAGTGGGGGAGGAATCCTCGCCAAGGTCGGAGGCCGGATTCAGTCCGGTCTTCTTGGCGTTGGACGGGACTTCGGGGTTGGGCTCGCCGTTGCTGCTCCACGACAAGGACTTGATCGCCGCCGCGTATTCAGTGCGCGGCCTCGCGGTGCTGGGTTTGCGGGGGACTTCGGCGCCTGTTCTTTTGGCTCGCCAAAAGAAATGTTCATAAAGTGGCCGAGATCACCAATCTGAACCAGCAGGTTGGCCAGGAACACGACATTGGCCGGGTGGAGTCGGTCTTCGTCTCGCTCGACTGAGCCAGTTCCTCTCAGCACGGCCCAGTTGTACAGCGCTGTGCACACTGTCTCCGGATTGGGCTGGAGCCCGATACCGTGTTGGAGGCAGAAGCTCGACACCTGATACGTGTCCAGGTAAGCGTGCCACACTCCTGCAACGCATGTTGAAATGTTCGCGGGCGAAGCTGAGAATGTTCACTGCCGATGGCATCGCAAAACTGCCCTCTATCGCTCGCATGAGTGCGATATACCCGCACCCCACCCGCTCTGCTCTCCGAACTGACGTCGCGACCGGCGACCGGTGTCTGTCCCAGCTCCCGCAAGAGTCGACCACCGTTACCCGCCCAAGCGTGGCGGCGTCGAGATGAAGCACTTGCTCGCGCACTGTCCTTTCCAACCTGTTGTTGTCCTCATCGTCATCCTTTTCTTCCTCCTCTTCTTAATCCACTTCTTCCTCCTCGTTCTCTTCCTCTTCTTCTTCCACCTCGTTGTCCTCTTCCTCTGTATCGACCCCACACTCTCCGTGCATTTTGTGATATTCACCGCCCAAGTTCCTGGGTTGTTTCGACTGTTGGTAGGAGTTCACAATTAATTCGAGGAAGCAAACAACATTAGTTGTTGTGGCCTTCTAACCGAGTCAACCCCATGTTTCTGGACATCCCAGGGCCCACGCTAGCGGGCACGTTTAAGTGTTGTTCTGTATTTAACGAAAACACTCGGTACGCGCGGGGCACACCTTTTTTTCGACCTCCTCCTGCAGCTTCTCCTTGTAGGCCTGGAGAGCGACGGCGAACTCTTCCTCCTCTTCAGGAGTCAGAGGGACCGGCGCGGGTGCCAGCGGCTCGGGCTCGGCGCCGGCGTCTTGTTCAGGCGCGGCTCCGCCATCGCCCGGCTCTCCTTCCTGCGCGGGGGGCTCCGCTTGTTCGTCGGCGGATCCTTCGCCGGCGGTCGGTTCGGCGTCCGGATCCGACGCGGGCGGCGCTTCGTCGGGCTGCGGCGGCGCCGCCTCGTCGTCCGCCGCTTCCTCATGGGCGGCGTCCTCTGCCGGCCGCGGCGGGCAGTCTTCGAGCAGGTCCGGCGCTTCCGCAAACGGCTCGTGCTCGGGCGCCTCGGCCGTGGTCAGCGACTCGGAAAGGGCTTGGCTCACGACTGCTGCCACTTCGGGCGTGATCCCCACGTCGCAGAGGCGGAGGCACGTCACGTACTTATTGCCCGAGAGGAATCCCTTCAGCGCATCCGCAGCCTCCGCTTCTGGCGCCAGGAGCCCCGGGTTGTCTGATAGGTCGAGCGTTGTGATGGTTCGGTTGGCTTTCAAACCGTCGAGAATGGCTGCGGACGCTGCGGAGGGGATGTCGTTGCGAGAGATGTCCAGGTGGGTCAAAAGAGACTTCGAGACGGCCTCCGACACCGCAGGGTCTTCGAAGACGAGGGGGTTGCTGTGGACGGAGAGACACTGCAAAAGCGGCGTTGCCTTCATGAGAGCGACGAGGCCTTTCGACCCCGTGAACACCGTGTACGGAAGGGACAGGGTGGTGAGGGATTCCAGGTGCTTCGGATCGAACACCCCCGGTATATCCTGCGTGGCGAGCAGGATCCCTGGCCCGAGGCACAGACTCTTGTGATTGGCAGCAAGAAGCTCGATGACCCCTCTTTGCGTCGCCGCTGTCGGCATGCTCGCGCAGGCTTGCTCCGCAAACACCGCGCAGCCCGGCGGCTTCCGCCGTTCTTCAGCCGCCTGCCTGTCGGCGGCGTTGTACCATCCGCTGTCCGGTTTGCACGTGGTCGTGTCTGCGCTCGCAAACCGGAACGCGTCCTTCGCAGCCTTGAGCCCTCTCGCGCCCCTGTCGCCCGACCCTTGCAGCAGGGCTGCCTGCGCGTCTGCTTGTCTTGACAGGATGACTTCCGGCTTGGAGTCAAGCCCGGGCATCCACGTCCGGATTTTGACCGCCATCCTTTCTGTTGGGCGTTTTGTCCTCCTCCCACCCCTTCTTCTACACGGTGGAGTGTGGTTCAGAACACTGAGAATCACTCTGGTTGGTTGTTCCTTCAGGATCCATGAATCTGGGCTTGGGGAATCTGGAACTCGTATCTGTCGGAACTTCCGAAGTCAGGTTTCAGAAGGAGGAGACTGATCCTCAGCCTCAGGGATTCATGGGGAATCTGGAACTCGTATCTGTCGGAACATCCGAAGTCAGGTTTCAGAAGGAGGAGACTGATCCTCAGCCTCAGGGACCGCTGTACCTTGGTGCACAGAGGGGATTTCACGGGGAGGTGGCGCGACTCACCGTTGACGGGCCAGCAGAAAATGCTGTTGGGTCCGCAAACTGCCCCGCTCCAGAGAGCGCCTGAAATGGGGCAGCCCGTCATAGGAAAACGGGCCTGGGAGTTGACTTTCCCCAGCTGACTACGATGCGGAGATGCCGCGTGAAAGTTTCACGCGGCATCTCTGCAGGACGGTGAACCCCCCGATTTTTTTCTTCGGTTTTCAACTGGGAGCATCGTACGGGAAACGAAGGGGCTAGGGTGTGTTGGGCTAGTTCCTTTTCAATTTTCTCGTGGGGATTCGTGGTGTTTCGAAACCCTGCTTTCGCATTTCTTTTGGCGTCAAAGCGACGGTACTAGGGAAAGCCTGCTACACGGGAGCCAAGCTTCACGTGTTCGGCGGCACTGCAGAGCCACCGGCCCACGGGTCAAGTGGCTACCGATTTCCCAAACTAAAGCATCAAGGCGTGGCGCACCTTGCGGCTTGGCGCTCGCGCTGAACGCAAGCTCGTCGAGACGGTCAGCCGCAGGGCAGAGCGGACGGGGGGTTGCGGCACTGTGCTGCCTCCGACTCAAGCTTTGCAAGCTGTGGTTGACCGTCACGTTCCTGGACCAGGAGCGGCCTTTTTCTTTCTCTTTCTTTTTTCTTTTTCTTCTCTCGTGGGGATACCAGAAGAACCCTTCCTCCGCGTCCACCCGCGGGGAAGATCTTACACCGATGTAGATGACACAGCGTTGGCCAAAGCTACCACGCTTCCAATGCATGGTGCGTAAATGGTGCCCTATGTAACCCAACGGGCACACCTGCATTGGCGGAACTACGCAGGGTTTTCGTAAAAACGTGAGAGGGGTGAGGAGCAGTCGACGAATTTCTTCTTCTCTCCATGAAGCCGACAACAGAGCGTCTCAGGAGAAAGGCGTGTGCTTTGGCTAGGGGGAGGGGATGCACGTGGAACGGAACACAGGAGATAAAGAAAAGGCAGAGAAAAAAACGAGGAAGACGAGATTGCATTGCGAGGAGTGACCTTCTCTCCGAAGATCTTCGGGGACTCCCGCTTTTGTGGCCAGCTCTTTGCGATTCGGTTGTGTGCCGGTATATGTTTTTCTCGCGGGCACGCATCACATAAAGCCGGCTTCCTGGGGCCGCTGAAATGCTTTGACGATGGTTGAAAAAAAAAAAAAACACAATACGGCGAAGATGCTTGTTCTTCGCGTTAGTAACTCGTAAGGCAGTTTTGGGGGCATGACTCCGACCCTCTCCAGAAAGATTCAAGATCTTCCCGGAAAAGCGGGGGCATTAACACAAAGGTGGACGAACGGTGGTTCGGACACCCCCCCCTCCCCCAATAAACACTCGCACGGACCGGCGGGTGACAGTTTGCCACCACAGAATGCAAGCACGCTTTTTTTTTAGAGTTAAAGTTTATTTCGTTAGAAAAGAAAGCTGTTCTTAACTGAAAACTGATAGTAATCTGAACGGCAGTTCTTCCGCGCCAACCGTCCAGAGAAACGAGCAGCAGCTTGCTTTCCCTCGCACTTGCTTTCTTTTACTTCACAGTTCCGTGGCACCACTCCATGGGGTCAGCAGCAAGATAGTCATCCCTCCGCCTTATTATGCAGGGCGGCAACCAGACAGGAGTGCTGGACTGGTGAGTCAACCAGACGAGCGAGGATTCTATTCGAGCCAACCCCACTTTTGTCTACACTAAAAAGGTGTATTGGTTCGGACTGGAGAAATTGTGCGGGGAAAGCTTTTTCCCTGCCAAAATGCATAGGGGCAGAGTGGTCGGGTGTCGGCCTTCAAGGTGTACTCAGCTTCTATTGATACTCGCCTTTCTCGCAAAGTAGGTAAGGCAACAAAGAAGCAGAAAGGCAGCAGGCATCCTCGCCCGAAGGGAAACTCTGCGATACTTGGATTGTTTGCATTCCACGTTCAGAATGGTGAGGCCCCTGCGCTATTGCATGAACTGAGCACTTCCGGGGATTGATCATATTGCCTTGATGGCAAAAAGACCGCTTGAGCCAGCCAAACAGGCAGACCAGGGTAAGAGAAGGTGCGTGATCTCAATGGCGCGTAAGTCGAAACACGAACTACAGCGTGCAAACAGGCAGATTTTATAATTTTTCTACTGTGGTGTGGGAATGGGTGGCAAGGGTCAGCACCTGGAGAAAAACTTGGCTACTCTACTCCCGGTGACCATGGGTGCACCAAATCAGCCTTGAAAACACCTGTTGTTACGTGTGGATTCCTCATTGCCAGCTCCCAAGATGTCGTTTTCTTTTTTTCGGAATCTCCGGGCAAAAAGACAAATTGCAGAACTAAATTATATAGTATTGCCTTTGATGGCAAAAAGACCGCTTGAGCCAGCCAAACAGGCGGACCAGGGAAAGAGAAGGTGCGTGGCGTGTATGTCGAAACATGAACTACAGCGTGCAATCCCCACTTCTGACCGAGACGCTCCGTCAGAGGTTTCGTTGCTTTTGAGAAGGGGCTTTCGAAACCCTGGGCCCTCGGGTGACAGGGATCCGTTTCTGCATGCAGTGCACGTACAGCTGTGGGCGACGGTCTTGTCTTCTTGGCACCACACGTCCCACACACCTCCCTCCTATCGTACGCTGGCTTCGGGATTGGTTGCATGTTGCGCCGGAAGGAAAGGTTCTGTGGAGAGAGATACAGGGAAGAGTGAGCCCCGGAGAACTTCTGCAGCCGGGGGCGTTCTGGCGGGCGATCGAGCTCGTCTTCCATGCTTTGATGCCATTCGATCACGCGAAGACAAAGCGACACGCAAGCACCGATGGCAAAGATCCCAAAGCTCCGTCGGAATGGTTCTCGAACGGAGAACAGACGTGATCACCAACCCCGAAGACGCACCATGATGACGTCCATCCGAATAATTGCAAGGGCCGATGGTCTTCCCACTTTGGTCATATTCGTGAAGGCCTTTCGCAGCACATGGCTCTATATTAAAGCGCGCAAAACAACAAATTTTACGCACACGAAATCACGGCGCGCTGGGATGATTCTCAAACGACTACGAGAAGACGTTTTTGCTGTGCCTTCTATCCCGTTCGATCCACGAAGGGAACGCGAGCAAGCAAGTACTACTAGTAACGACAAGCCAAAGACGGAGAAATAAAACGCGCCTTGCCCTCCTTTCTATCCCGTTTGATCACGCGAGCAAAATACTCGAGGGGCTGCCTTGTGCTTACTTCGAAGGAGGCTAGAGGGGAAGAAACAATACAACTACAAAGTGGGTCTTTTTTGTTGAACGCCTACGCTTTTGTTGAACGCTTACGCCCGCCACTGAACCCAGATTCACCTGTGTTTCGTGTGGGCTACAGCATATTCCTCCTTTGATCTCTTGCAGCTGGCAGCCCCCTCAAGTATTTCCTACAAAGCAGCAAAGCAGGTGCTTATACAAAAAGAAAGCGAGCAGCAACGCGCTGATGACGACCATCCCGAAGAAGATGCCCGGTCCGACGATCTTCCCGGTCGACTCGTCCTGGAACGCCGTCGGCAGCAGCTCGCCCAGCACGATCCACACCTTCATCCGGCCTGCTGTGCCGAACGCATTTCCGCAAACGCCTTGCACAGCACACGGCTCTGTATCGAAGCGCGCAAAAAATAAAAATGCGCCAAAACGCAAAAATGCTACGCACACAAAATCACGGCGCGCTGGGATGATATTCTCGAACGCCTATGAAAAGAGATGTTGCTGCGCTTTCCATCCCGTTCGATCACACGAAGAGAATCGATCTTCCCGGTCGGATCAGCACGATCCACACCATCATCCTGCCCACTATGCCGAACGCTATTCCGAAGACGAGGTCCGTGAAGACACTACGCAGCGCCAGCCACCCCAAAATCCCGCCGACTGGCCCCGCAAGCCCCGGAAACCAGCGTGCGCCCAGCCGAAGCCTTTCCACTTGTTCCCGGTCACATAGTTCACGGGCATCAACACGCAAATCCCCTCGGATGGCAATGGCCAGCGCCAGCCCGAGCCCCCAGGGATGGCTGTGCATCTAAGCGCGCAAACAAAAACAAACAAACGCTACTACGCCCACGTAATCACGGCGCGCTGGGATGTTTCTCAAACGACTAAAAGAAGTGCGTAGTTGCGTTGAAGCGATGTTGCTGCGTCTTTCTATCCCGTTCGGTCAGACGAGGAGAAACAGAACAACCTCGCCCTCCTTTCCATCCCGTTTGCTCACGCGAACGAAAACGCGAGCAGCGACGCGCTGATGACGACCATCCCGAAGAAGATGCCCGGTCCGACGATCTTCCCGGTCGGATCGTGCTGGAACGCCGTCGGCAGCAGCTCGCCCAGCACGATCCACACCATCATCCCGCCCACTACGCCGAACGCTATTCCGAAGACGAGGTCCGTGAAGACGCTCCGCAGCGCCAGCCACCCCAAAATCCCGCCGACTGGCTCCGCAAGCCCGGAAACCAGCGCCCAGCCGAAGCCTTTCCACTTGTTCCCGGTCGCATAGTACACGGGCATCGACACGCAAATCCCCTCGGGTATGTTGTGGATGGCAATGGCCAGCGCCAGCCCGAGCCCCAGAGACGGCTCTTCGAGGGTCGCGATGAACGTGGCAAACCCCTCCGGGAAGTTGTGCAGGGACAGCGCGACAGCGGTGAGGAGCCCCATTTTGTTGAGGTCCCGCCGTTCCTTCTCGCCGAGCTCTTTATCCCCCTCCGCGAAGGCGGACCTCGGCGGCCTCCTCTGAACGGTCGCGCCGCCCCCGTGGCCCGGTGGGGGGTTCGGTGTGTTGTCTTCCGAAGCGGCCACCGGCTCGTGGGCTTCGGCGTCCTGTTGCTCGGGTTGTTCGGCGTCGGAGGGCGGGGCTTGGCGCATTTCGTCGTCGTGGCGGTGGACGCAGTCGTGGTCTTCCAAGTCCTCAGTCTCCGGGGCCAACGCGTGCACCAGGCGGTGGAGCACCACGACGATGACGCAGCCTAGGAAGAACGACAGGGTCGTTACAAGGTTCGCCCATTTGTCGCCTGGGTACATGAAGCCGACTTCCTCCGTTTGAATCGGCTCGCCTTCCTTCGACACCAGCTTCGGGGACCCGTTACCGAGGCCCAGCGTGATCGAGTCGTTCGCTTTGACAAAGATCTCGACGAAGGAGACGTACAGCATCACACCGCTGGCCACGGCCAACGACGCGCTGAGCACCTTCGGTTGCGCCATCTTCTTGAAGTGCGGGAAGAACGGCGTGGCCCCGCCGACCGCTGTCGCCAAACCTGCGCGAGATTTTGGAGTGAGAGGTCGTTCTCACACCCACCGTGCCCGAAAGGGTTCATTTTCGGCGTATTTAGAGTTGAAGTTCGCTTGAAAATCCAAGACCCATAAGTTCTCTGGGCGACCTTCGTCAAACGGGTTCTTTTGTAGCAAATACGCATGAGGGGGGTTGAGGGGGCGTGCTTTTTTTGCGGCCATGTTTATTAGGTCACGTGGTCAGTGCTCGACGAGCACGGTGCCGACGCCGGACTGCCACTGGCTGGGCGCGAAGCCGGACACCAGGTCGAGGTGCAGTAGGTCGCGATCTGGTTGTCCATGGTGCCGGAGGCAACGCGGACTACGCAGCCGCACGCCCTGTAGCCACCTTGCTGCGTTTCTTTGAAGAACATCGGGGTGACAGCCCCCACGCAGCCTGGAAGGCCCTTTCCTGCCTATGGAAGAGTCGTGCCTGTCTCCCCCCTCTGTCAAAGGGGGAGTACGATGAGCACTTCCGAGCTCTCCGCAGACAACACGGTGATTGTGAGGTCACATCCGCGATACCACGACTAATAGCCAGGAACGGGCCGCCGGGGACGGTGCCCACGCGGTGCGCTCCGACCGGGACGCCGACCGCCGCCGCCAGCGGCGGCACCCGCTAACCTCACTTTCAGTGAGGAAACCCAAAACCTGGGTGAGGCTTTTTTTTCCCCCCCCCGCTAGGCTCTCGCGTTTGGTGCAGGCTATTAGCTTCTGTTGCAGGGGGGCACCCGAGTCTTCCAAATGGGGGGTCCGGGGAGGCAGAGCGGGAAAAAGGTGAGGAATTCCTCATGAGGAATTCCTCACCCTCTTTTTTCCGGCCTCTCTTTTTTTGAGGAATTTCTCGCACTTTTTCATTAGCGGGAGCATTGCACGTGGTGTGTGTGTCTTTGTAGTATGTTCAGGCCTTGCGTTCCGCATGCGGAACGTACGGAATTCCGCACGTGAATAAGTTGTGATTCTCCGTACGTGCGGAATTCCGTACGTGTTTCCGCACGGGTTTTCCGCATATGTGATGCGGATGTGAGCCCAAATATGGCAAGTTGTGGCAGGCTCTCCCTAACTGGTGCATCCTGGACCCTCTAGAGCTTGTACCATGAAACTCGGAAAAGTTTTTTTTTCTCACCCTTTTGGACCTTTCCGCACGTTCCGCATGTGAATTAAATTTGAGCCTAAAAGCATCGGAAGCCATGAGTATGTTGCAGCTTCTGTGACTTTTGCGGTGAGCACTGATGTGACTAGCTTGTAGGTAGCAGCAGGCAATGCGGTGCAGTTCCAGGACGCTGAGGTGGACTGGCTTGGATACGGTACCTGCGCGAATACCGCCGAATCTGATACCCGCCCACCAGAGTATTGCGAATGATATACGAACGACCCTCCCACTTGGATACGCTGTCTGAAACAGCGCGTATGAGCACCCCTCGCTCAGCATAAAGGGGGGTCGAATAATAACACCTGTGCTATTATTCGATTTGTCGAATAATAATAAAAGTTCCGGGTAGCCGAACAGTAGCAGGATCAAATAGTGGTAGTGTTTTTTAGACAACCAGACGTGTGTCAAATAACTGCTATTATTCGACCTCCCTCTACTTCGGAGAGAGTCCGCCACAATCTTTTCGTCCAAACCATCAGGTGCACCAGAATACGGCACAGCACCGCGTCTTGATGGGATCCACTCAGTGTGAGGAGGAAGACATACCGGCAGCAAGAGACAAAATAATAGCCAGGGTCACGTTTTCGTCCTTGTCTTCGCCGTCGACTGCTGCAACGCGGGCCGCCAGGCACAGCCACACAGCCACCTGGGAGAGCTTCATTTTCTTTGGTGAAAGCCTTTTCCCCGGTTCTCTTTTTCTCCTTGAAGCTTCAAATTCTGATTCCGTTGCGGCGAGTGCGACCTCACCACAGATACTTCGGCAGTCACGACACGCAGTTCGCGTACCAAGCGAAAGTTGCAACCTCACCGCCGGTGGAGACCCAGGCCTGTGACTGGTCTGGCGCAGCTTGCGGCAGTGACCACTCATCGTATTGTTGCTAATGGTAACTTAAAGCCGTTGGACAAGGGTGATACAGACCTCTCAACAGGTGCCGCCTTGACCATTGCTCATGGTTAACTGCAACCTTGTTGGACAAGGGTGATCCAGACCTCTCAACAGGTACCGCCTTGACCATTGCTCATGGTTAACTGCAACCTCGTTGGACAGGGACAGGTATTAGGCACCCGAAGCAGCCGGCCGGAGACAGCAGACGAGGGCTTCCGGGGGGATACTTCCTCATTTTACCTCACCACTACACTAGCATCACGGCACTGTTCGATCGAAAATCCGTAGATATCTGGGACTGAGAAACGGGCTTCCCTCGTACTACCCCGTATTGCTGTCGGAATGAAGCAAAGCAAGGAAAGAGGGGCAACAAGTAACGAGGCGGTCTGGGTACCCATCTCTTCAGGAAGGGTGCGAACACGCGGGAAGAGTGGGAAGATGCTCCCGAACCAGAACCTAACCGGACTGCCAACAGCGAAATACAGGCAAAAAAGAAAAACGGGTGCACGGTGAGCTCCAGCCGCAGAAGATGGAGTGAAAAAGAGGGAAGACAGGCGTTGGGGGGGGGGGGAGCGGGTGTGCTTTTGGGCACGCTCGCTTTTCCAAGAGAATAGTCGAGCCGCAGCTCTGGACAGAACGGATAGGAAAAAGAGTGTGCTTTTATGCTTCGCTCGTCCTCACGAAAAAAGGGGATGGGCCTGCTTTCGGGTATACACGGTGCACTAGTCATTTGAAAAACTGCGTAATGACTAGTCATATTACTACTGAAGAGTGCTTACTACTGCAGTAGTCATATGACTAGTAACATGAGTAAGTGACTAGTAAATGGCATGACTTAGTGCATCGTGTACGTTAGGTTTTCCGACTCCCGCTATCGTGGGCAGCACAAAGTCAAAGAGGTGTAGTCAACCGTTCCCTGCAGTCCCTGCGTTGCCCTCGGATTCACCCGTCTGGCCTCCGACTGATCTTCGGGGTTTCCGACCCTTCTTCCATCGGTCTTTTTTGGCAAATCGGACAACAAGCGGGGAATGAAAGCAAGATCTGTCCTCACGCATTCCTTCAGACTGAATTCTGGCTTAGAGGCGTTCATCCATCGAACAACCGGAGAGGGACTACGGGAGTACCACTCGTAGCCGTGTTGGCATGCTCTGGCCACATGGTGACGTCCCCTGAGTGCTGTCCGGTGCGTTGAACGCATACAAACCCCAGATTTATCTGTGTTTCACGTGGGTCACAACACATTTCCTCAGAGTCGAGTATCTCCTGCAAAGCGGGTGCTTTGTTTGTGCATACGTGTGTAAACCCTGTTTTGAGCGATTTAACACAGCACGCTGCCGTTCGACACTTTTGATATGGACATGCAAGCTTGTTACCATAAAAAAAGAAGCGTGGATGATGTGCCAACCCCCGATCAACCTTTTTCGGTTCTTTCTCCGGCCATTCTTGGACCCGTCTATTCTGAACTCGAGCAACGTCCGAGCCAGAAACTTGTGTGGCAAAGAGAGAAAACACAGGGAGGCGCAAAAGTCTGGCGCTTCGTTTTGTTTGTGCGTGCCGGTTGATCGATTTCCGTCTTGCTTTTAACCCACTGATGGCTAGTGAAGCTCGGAACTCTGGTCAACCACCAAAACACTCTACGTATATTTAGCCTTCAAAAACAAGGGGGTACATACTGCAACCCGCCACATGGTTACTAACTACGCTAGCACGAAAAAGAGGTGGCTGGGAGATTTCTGCCTTCTTCTTTGCGGTTCGTTCGGCCCTTGTTCGATCAGTCTGTTCTGAACTCGGACAACAATGTGCCGAGCCCGACACTAGGTTGGTAAGAGAAGCAACCGAGCCGTATATACCTGCCGGGAAGTCGCCCGGCCAACCAACCGTTCACGGTGCACTAGTCATGCCATTTACTAGTCACTTACTACTGATCTTACAAGTCATAAATCTTACTAGTCATATGACTACGGTCAGTAGTACGAATGGCTACCTGCAGTAGTCATTCTTACAAGTGAATGTGTCCACTTTTGTGGGAAGAAAAAGTACGCCTGTGTAAAGGGATTCCTTCACAAAATGCAGTAGTCACTAGTAAAAATCACTAGTAAGAATGACTACTGCTGCAGTAGTCATTCTGACTGCTGCAATAGCAAGCAAGTATCAGTAGTAATATGGCTAGTCATTACACTGTTTTTCAAATGACTATAGTGCACTGTGTTCTTTCGGCCTTCTTAAGGAGTCAGAACAGCGGTAGCAAACTGCCGCCGTTTTTCAGCCACCCCGAGAGTTTCGCGGCGCGTCGAACGTTGTCTTCTTTCGGGGGGGGTGGCGGTTCTTTTCGTTCTACACCTTGGTGCGAGAAGCAGGGTGCGTGGTGGCCACTGCTTTTGTTGCTTGTACGACGAAACAGGATGACCAACACGTGGATCCCGTGCAGCCTTCTGCCGCACAGGATGGGCCCCCTTCCCCAGGCGATTCGTTCCCCCTGTTGTTGTCGGATCAGCCCCCTCTCCCACGTGAATTCTACTTTTTCGAGTTCTTTGTTTGCTTTTTTTTTTTTTTTTTGAAACCCTCTGTCTTTTTCTTGTTTTTTGTTTTTGCTTGGGAGGTAAAGGGGGGGGGGGGGGGGGGAATAATAACAGTTATTTGACACCGGCTGGTTGACTGAAAACACTACCAATTTGAACCCGCTACTGTCCGGCTACCCGGAATTTTTTTTAGTATTCGACAAATCGAATGATAACACAGGTTATTATTCGACCCCCCCCCCTCTTTAATCATGCTGTTTTCTGCGGCGTTTCCAGGGGGAGCCGCGGGAGGTACAAGAATACTGCAAGCACGCCAGTTCTGCAATGTTGGCTCACGCCGCTTAGTTCTCTATATGCGGTTTGGACAACGACGTTTTCGTGAGGTTCGCTTGAAACTCCGGTGTTTCAAAGTCTCCAGGTGACCTTCGGCAACAGGTTTCCTTTTCCAAGTCCCCTTAGGCACTTTTCCCTTTCGGAGCATCTCAACCTCGATCTCGGGTTGGTCTCTGGTCTTCCAGTGCACAAATGCTTCAATCAAAGCTGAGATTTTCGAGCGTTCTCTCACGGGTGCTTAAAAACAAGAAACTGGCGGCCCCTCCGAAACAAGAATGAGCGCAGGGGGGGTTTTGTGCGTGTGAAACCCCTGTTTTAAGTGATGAAGCACAGCACGCTGTTGATGTAGACAAGCTACGTACAGTTATACCATAAGAAACGAGAAAAGCAGCACTCGCGCAAATGGGAAGCCGAGATTCGCCGGTCCATGAGCCTTGGTTCAGCCGGTCCCGAGGGTGACCTATTGCGCAGAACTCAAGTTACACCAGGATGAGGAGCTAGACGATATCTTGGTGAGAGTTTCATCGTCTATCACTTTTTCCCGATGTCGATACATCGATAACACTACGCAAAATTCTTCAGAAATATCAAAATACTTCGGCCGACGTAGAACGGAACGTTTAATGATGAGACGCACACGTACAGTTCTTCAAGATATATACCTCTCTGGGGGCATTCTTGCATTACCTGGGCTTCGTTTAACTTTTCATACACGCAAACCGTTGACCACGAAATGATCCCTTACAACTTCTCTATTGCTATAACAAATCTGCAAAAAAAAAAAAGGAAAAAGAAGGCAGTTTTGAGGGAACAGAGCGAAAAACCTTCATGCCGAAAGGCAAATCGACTGGGAGGAAAAGACGAGAACCGACGAGGCGGTTGCTGCGGTTGTGCTGAGTGTGTAGCTCGGCTCCGTAAAAAAGTAGGAAGGCGGAGCTACGTGAAGGAGTGCTTTTGTGTTGTATGTATCGTGACGGGTTTGGCGTCGCGAAGGAAGATGGGTTTGACACCGCCCTGTCGGGTAGGTTGTCGTGAAGAGCTGCTTGAGCAGTGTCATCACTGGGTACCAAGAAGCTAATCGCCCGCACGACAAGTGGACCCGTGGCAGCAAGCGAACCTTTCGCAACGCTTACATGCGCCGCAAACAACAGGCCACCTCAGACAATACGACTTCCTGCTGCTCTGCCTCATCCCACGTCATGCGCTGGATATGCCTCATGCGACCACGTCCCATGTGTTGACAACTGCCTGTCACAAGCTGCGTCATTGTTTGGCTGCGTCGAGTATACGTACATCGTTTACTTCCCGTCATGTGCCACGTGATGAAACGACACCCTCGTCACCTTCCCGCGTTCGCAGGTGTGACAAGCGACTCACGCTGGTCACGTTCGCTTTTGACATTGTTTGGCTGCATCCACGCTTCTACACGCTCGACTTGTGACCAAAAAAAAGCTCAGATCGACGTCGGCTCCCCCCCGTGCTGTGCGCTCGTATTTCTGCTCGCTTCCTACCTTGACACGCTTCTCAAGGGAGGGTAGCCGGCCACAGCCGCAGCGAGCTTCAGGCTCTGAAACGACGGGGGGATTGCAAGACACCCCTGGCACGGCGCTGCAGTGCGATGGTCGGGGATGCTGACGCACACCGAACGTCGGTAAGAGAACTGCACACACCGTCGAGAGCGTGGTTCCCTGGTAAGGTAAATCAGGTAAGATGCATTTCCGGCAACCGAGCAGCGTTGTTTCCGCTTCGAAAATACTCGAGGGACTGCCTTGTGCTCATTTCGAAGGAGGCTAGAGGGGGAGAAAACAATACAACTACAAAGTAGGTCTTTTTTGTTGAACGCTTACGCCCGCCACTAAACCCAGATTTACCTGTGTTTCGTGTGGGCTACAGCGCATTTACCTCCTTTGATCTATCGCAACTGGCAGTCTCCTCAAGCATTTCCTACAAAGCAGGTGCTTATACAAAAAATAAAGCCTTTGTTTGCGGGGATGCAAGGTGGACCTGGCCCTAGCTCGTGTCGAGACAAGGCAAGGTCACTCAGCGTTCCCTCGCGCTGGTGGTGTCAGCGAGAATCTTCTGGCGGCAACGAGACCGAAACGGCTATGCTTTCACTCCGCGCACCGAGGAGGTTTCTACCCGAGAACGCGAGTTTTCTCTCGAAAAGTCAGCGCGAAAGCAATGCAACGAGAAGAGTTGAGTTGCAGCTCTTGACAAAGACAGATGGAAAATACTCGAGGGGCTGCCGTGTGCTTACTTCGAAGTGGGTATTTTTAGCGTTTATTTTTTGTTGGACGCTTACGCCCGCCACTGAACCCAGATTCACCTGTGTGGGCTACAGCACATTTACCTCCTTTGATCTTTTGCAGCTGGCAGCCTCCTCAAGTACTTCCTACAAAGCAGGTGCTTTTACAAAGAAATAAGGTGTTTTTATTCTTCGCTTTTCACGAACGGGGGGGGTCGGTCCTGCTTTGGGCTTTGTAGGTTCTCCCGACTCCCCAAATCGTGGTTCAAGAGGTCTAGTCAACCATTCCCTGCAGTACTAGCATACTTTCAAGAACAAACAATTATGGGTGGGTGGGACCGGGCCCCAGGGCTAAGGCTTGACAAAGCCCGGCCCCGTCCCCCCAGAAGCCGTGGGTAGAAGCGTTTTCCCCCGCGACCCAGGGAAATTCCCCCTTCGGTAATAAGTTCGTCTCTCCCTCGCGTTATTCAGTGAAGTCCCTGACCCAACGTTCTTGAAGCCGCGCGCTGACCTTCTTCAAGAGAACCGACCTCCTCGGTGTTTCGACGGACGGGGCTCAAAGGTAAAGCGGAGAATAGGGGTGTGGCTACTACCCTTCCCGTGGGGTTGCTGGATCTGCGGATCAAGTATTCCATACACACTGCATTCCGACGGATTCCGTCGCACTCACATGGAATGTAAATACTCCTACACGGCTCGAGGCGGAATCCGCTTGGGGTCCGCGTGAAAGATGTCGGACGCTTTGAACGGTTACGCCCGCCACTGAACCCAGATTTACCTGTGTTTCATGCGGGCTACAGCACGTATACCTCCTTCGAGGTTGGAATATGGTTGCGAAGTGGGGAGTCATCGGCATGTGCAGTGTGGTACTTTACCACCTTGGGGACTTCGCAACTGGCAGTCTCCTCAAGGACTTCCTACAAAGCACGTGCTTTGTGTGTGCGAAGGACCTACTGACATGTCCAGAGTTGGGGCTTGCACTGATAACGAAGCAACAGTCGAACAGCATCAACTGACCAAAGGTGATGAATTCTCTTTCATGTGCAACCGTTGTTCCGGAAATGTTCCCGTCAAATACAGATGTACCTATAAAAAAAGAATTCTACCGGATTCCGTCGGAATGCAGTGTACGGTATTCCACGCGCTTTTCCCGGTGGCTTTCTCCGGCGGCCCCTTCCCGATAGTAATGCCCACCGTACCCGGTACGTTTGATTGTGCTCGCGTGTGTAAACTGGTTGCAACACTGAAACGGTGCGAAATCGTCACTGTATAAAATAATGACAAAAAACGATTTCTATAAGAAAAGGGGCTCGCAGAGACCGAAAAGCACAAGATGAGGCGCAGCGTGTGCAAGGATTCACCGGAGGCGTAGCAGGCCGTCTATGAGTGGCCAGTGGTGAAGCCTGCATGAGTCAAGGCCCGATGGTCAACCTGCGCAGTGCAGGCTCCACCCGGAGCGAAGTAAGTCTACCATCAGACCAACGTCGCTTTGCAGTAGAGCTGGCGGCGGAAGCCGGCAATGTCCGACGGACCTGCAACTACTCGAAGAGGGGTTTTCACTTGTTGTAGGCAACTCGTATCCAAAAGCGGTTTCAAGACGAAGGCTGGATCACCCACTGTCCGCAACTCTGCCGCACCACCGATACCTGTGGAGTGCAGGGTTCGTATGGCTTCTGATAGAATCAGCAGCTCCCCTGCACCTTCGCCTGCAAACTGCAAACCTGGACGTATCAACCTCGGTTCACTGCGGACCTTCTCACGTGAATTGCAGGCCTTCGTTTTGGTTGACTGTGCCCACAAAAACCCTGCTTAGTGAGTGGCCCAAAACCTTCGCAAGTGCGCCCGCGCATGAGACGCGTGTAAGCCCCCCCCCACGTCCCCTTCGACAATGGTGTTTTGGTTGTGCGGCAAAAATACTCGAGGGGCTGCCTTGTGCTTACTTCGAAGGAGGCTAGAGGGGGAGAAACAATACAACTACAAAGTGGGTGCTTGTACAAAAAATAATCGTTGACTTCTTTGTTGAACGCTTACGCCACTGAACGCAGATTCACCTGTGTTTCGTGTGGGCTATAGCACATTTACCTCCTTTGATCTTTTGCAGCTGGCAGCCTCCTCAAGTATTTCCTACAAAGCAGGTGCTTGTACAAAAAATAATCGTTGAAATACGTAAAGGAAGACCGAGACATCGTCCGCCAGCTGAAGTTCTTCCAGCTTGCTGCGTGTGTGTATGAAAAAAAGCCCGGCGGAGCGAACTCTTTTGGAAGACATCGAAGCCGGCAACGAGAACCGCTGGATACCACTATAATACGGGCAGGAGAAACGATACAACTACAACAGAGGGGGTTTCGTCGTGTTGACTCTTCATCCCGCGGCGGATATTGAACAGTCGGGCGGGAGGCGGGATCCCACGAGAGAAATAGTTGAGTGCAGCTCTTGACAAAGATAGATGGAAAAAAGAAGGTGTTTTTATTAGCGTTATTTGTGGATTAGAAGGTCGGTATTTTAAAGTCTCCGGTTGACCGTAGAGGCTTGGGTATGGCGGGGGGTTGAGAAAAGTAAAAGAGTGCGACTCGTTTCGGGTGTTGTGTCACTCCGTTGTGAAACCTTGTGAAGTCCCCTAACGCGTTTAGAGGGTGCTTGGGTTTGGGTAGGGTGTGGTCGTTCTGCTGCGGCGTGAATTATTCTTCGCTTTTTCTCACGAACGGGGGGAAAATCTTAGTTTCGTGCTCAGGCGCTACTTGCTCACGAACCCGGGGGGGGGTAGGGGGGGTCAAAAGCTGTCAAAATAGGTCATTTTTTTGGGAACCACATAGGGGCTCCTAAAAGGCAATAAAATTTAGTAAACCACCCCAGAACCGTATAGAAATGCCTAAAACATGCTTTTTGGCTGCTGAAGTGCCCCGAAAAGGCCTTTTTACGAGTGCCCAATTTTTGGAGTCAGGGTGGACACCGTTTGGTACCGGTGTTCTTCTTTTTAGGTGACAACCCCAAAAATAGTGACAGCATGAACCGAAGAAGGAAAACAACACTGCCCAAGCCTATGTATTTTTACTCGAAAGACTTTCCTGAGAGTTGGGGATGGTGGGGCTTCGTAGGAGGCATCGACAAGCGACTCAATGAGGTACGGCTTCGTAACGTGCCGCCCCCTCGAGTCCTTGACGTCAGCGCCAGCTTTCGTAGTGGCCTGTGTCGTGTAGCGTGCTACCGCAAGCTGCAGATACCCTGCCCTGAGCTGCTATGTCGTGGCAGTCCTATAAATCCACCGCCGAACCTTTTCGTTCAAGTCCAGTTTTCTATTTTTGTTCAAGCTCAACGTGCGTTGGGGTTAGGTACCAGAGATACACCCCGGTGACCAGTATTGTCTTCCGTGCGTGTGCAATGCGACCCTTTCGGGGTGGTGTACGAAAGGCGAACTTGAATAAAAGACACTGTCGCGTGCATCCCTTCAACAAAAACGTTGGAATCTGGAAAATCCCACTACGGATGAGAGCATCTCATTGTTTTTCTCGGAAAGACATCGAACTTTGTGAATATCGCTCTAGCAGAAGTTCGGGGAAGAGCTGCTGCCTGCGGTGTCAACAACACCTCAGCTTGCGCAAGACCCAGAGAACCTTTTGGGACGTTGTTAACCATCCAGACGAGCAACGTTCATAGCTGCCTTCCTCCTGGGTGTCGTTCGCCCTTTTGTTGCTTCCATTTGTGGCTGCCTGTACGTGATTGTAGTCTCATCTTTGCATGGTATGAACAGTGAAGCACACCCACAGGCTGCTAGCCGGTACCAAACGGTGTCCACCCTAAAACCATCAACTAATACACCCCCCCCTGGGCCATTTTCCATCAAACATCCCCCAAAAACACGTTTCCGGGCATTTCTGAGGCGGGTTGCATGTTTTTTTAGCCTTAAACTGCCGTTAAGTCTACAGGCTGAAAATGTCACCATTTTGACGCAAAAAAAGACCTTTTGACCCCCCGGCTATGGTGGCTGCATACGGCTGCATACGCGTATGCGCCCAAACCTGCATACGCATACGGCGCTGCATACGGCTATGCATACGTATGCATACGGCTATGCATGTGGCTGTGACTTCTCTGGCAATGCACCTCCTTCGTCCAGGACGAAGGGGGAGTCGAAAAGGATACTTAAAAGCAAAGTTTCGTGAGAGCCGACGGAACCTATGTCCGCCGCAACCCGGGGTACACGGGCAGTGTGTTCACTCCCGTAAGCCGACGAGCCGCGCTCCGATGAGGCAACCGAAGCTGGTTGTCTCAGGATCTGCTGAGCAACGGGCTGGCGGAAAGGCCCGCCACGTGGTTGTCGTGCGTCATGAAGCATGCTCGTTCAGTGCTTCGAGCTGGCGTTCGACGTCGTCGGGGAAAAAGCGAGGCAGACATTGACCGTGGCACGCATCCTCATCGACCTGCTTTCTACCTATCAGTACATTGCATTGTTACACGGTGAGGTCCAGTCTCAGAAACTGCCGTCAAAGAGGGCGCGAGTCACACCTAAAAAGCGTGTGACACCCGCTTTTTCAACTCCAGCTTTAACTCCAGTTTCTGGGGCTCTGGACTCCACCGTCTTCACTCATAGGCCCGTCACGCAGCAGCCAGAAGGCCGGGCTGGCCTCACAGAGCCCTACCTATGCATACGTATGCAGCCGTATGCGTATGCATATTTTCAAATCTGCATACGCATACGTATGCACGTATGCAGCCAGCCCAGCCCTAGGGGGGGGGGGGGGGGGGGGGGTTGGTAAACTCAAGAGGTCTCGTCAACTATTCCCCAGTATTAGCATACTTTCAAGAAAAGAATGCGTGAGACCTGCCGCCGGCGTTGACGAGCGGTTTGCACGTCAACACCGCCACGGACCTCACCAGGGGGTGTTCCCCAACCTCGTCCTCCCAGACGAGGGACTCTTGTGACGCGCCCAATGCAGGGACCCGCTCGCCGAAATTGGATCGGCCTGCCTGAACAAATCTTTCCAGCTCATTGTCCCACTTCCATGTGGGCCTCAGGGCCCAGCCCTTCTCGGTCAAGGCAAAGTACTCGGGAACCTCTAAATGCAAGTAAGTGTTTCTATGCCTTTTCAATTTCCTGTCTCCGGCAAGAGCCTTTCGCACTGCCTTGATACCTCCGGCTGTTTCGGCAGTTCGACAACGACAAGTGTTACTACGCGTACTTGCGGACCCCAGAAGAAAAACTGCCAACGTAACGTAAGGGTTGCAACGGTCTTTCCCCGATGCTGGGAACATCATGGTAGGCTACCGAAGGGGGGCGGGGAGAGTACGATGCTTTGCATGTTCGGTGGTTTTTACGAAGGTTTCTGTATTCCTCCCCCCGCACATTTTGTTTTGCTTGCTTCTTCTTTGTCGACGGCATTCGAGCAAAAAAAGAACGAGAGAAAAAGAGAGAGAGAGAGAGAGAGAGAGAGAGAGAGAGAGCTTGAATAGAGCATCTATTTGGTATCGGAAAGTAGGTGCGAGATCAGGCAAACCTTGTGCGCTAGCTTCGTTTAACCGTGAATATAATAATCAGGGCTTACCCCACATTCTCGCTTTCATTTCACCAACCCTGTGACAATTATTATCTTCACCGTTTCTGCTAACGCGACCTTTTCCGAGAGAGAGAGAGAGAGAGAGAGAGAGAGAGAGAGAGAGAGAGAGAGAGAGAGAGAGAGAGAGAGAGAGAGAGAGAGAGAGAGAGAGACGAGTGAAAATAATTCCGCAGGCAGGATACCAGCATCGCTGCAAGTCGTGTTTTCCGATTTCCTTCTCAGGAGTCTGGTTTGTTCCTTGCAAGGTTGACGGCGGTGCAACGGGCAACGGAGAATCAGGGCTCAATTCCGGGGGAGGCGTTGCAAGGGCACGCACACAAGTGCGCCATTCGTGCATTATTCTGCGATCATATACGATAAGGCAAATAATCCAACAAATTGAGTCCAGCCGGAGTCAAAACAGGGTGCGGCCGGGAATGAGGATGTGTTTTTGCACCCCAAAACGCGTGTACTTAGACTTTGTTGTAGTATTCCGAAGATTGAGTGGGCGTCAGAAGTTTTATCATTTTAGCTCTAGCGAGCAATCCCATGTTTTTCGGGGAATCTGCTGTCCAAGGGGCCCTGCCAGTGCGCGTTCTTCTTCGGCACGGCCGAGTGCATTTTGAGGGCCTCCGCCTCTTCGTCCTCCTCGAGGTTCAGCGCCTCGTCGACCATCGTCCCCCGCAGCACGTTCGGGAGCACCGCCCGCAGCTGCTCGTCGGCGGGCACTTCCAGACGTCTCAACCATAAAACCCCAGTGAAGGAGCAATGATTAAGATTTGAACGCATCTCCAACTCTTACCACTCATCGGTTTCAGGGACTTTTAACCCTCTTTTCAAAGTTCTTTGCATCTTTCCATCACTGTACTTGTTCGCTATCGGCCTCCGGGAGATATTTAGCCTTAGCAGAGGGATACCTGCCGATTAGCTCAGCATTCCCAAACTGAGCGACTCGTGCTAGCAAGGAGTTAACCAACATGGCTCGTCGAGGAAATACGGGACAGACTTTGTTGTAATATTCCGAAGATTGAGTGGGGTCAGAAGTTATATCATTTTAGCTCTAGCGAGCAATCCCATGTTTTTCGGGAATCTGCGGAGCGCCCAGGAAAGAGGCTGTGTTTTTGCACCCCAAAACGCGTGTACTTAGACTTTGTTGTAGTATTCCGAAGATTGAGTGGGCGTCAGAAGTTTTATCATTTTAGCTCTAGCGAGCAATCCCATGATTTTCGGGGAATCTGCGGAGCGCCCAGGAAAGAGGCTGTGTTTTTGCACCCCAAAACACGTGTACTTAGACTTTGTTGTAATATTCCGAAGATTAAGTGGGGTCAGAAGTTTATCATTTTAGCTCTAGCGAGCAATCCCATGTTTTTCGGGGAATCTGCGGAGCGCCCAGGAAAGAGGCTGTGTTTTTGCACCCCAAAACACGTGTACTTAGACTTTGTTGTAATATTCCGAAGATTGAGTGGGGTCAGAAGTTTATCATTTTAGCTCTAGCGAGCAATCCCATGTTTTTCGGGGAATCTGCCAGGAAACAGGCTGTGTTTTTGCACCCCAAAAACGCACATTGCCGCCCCTGTAAACCAGGTCTTCTCAGTACTAACAATCTTGCAGGTTGCCCTTGGAGGCTAAAAAGGCGCAGGCAGCATGTTATGGTAGTTCGACACGACCGGCACGCACAAACGAAGTTGAAGTATGGTGAAAGATAGAAAGTGGGGTCACCTGGGGGTAATCTCAGGGCCGCCTACGTGATAAAGCCGTTGAGCACTGAGAATTTTAAGGGTTTATTCCCTTATAGCCACCACGATTTTTTTTTATTCCCTTATAGCCACGAAAAAAGAATTTTATTCCCTTATAGCCACGTCAATGTTTTTTATTCCCTTACAGCCACCACATGTTTTTTAATTCTCTTATAGCCACGAAAAAAGAAGTTTATTCCCTTATAGCCACGAAAAAAGAATTTTATTCCCTTATAGCCACGAAAAAAGAATTTTATTCCCTTATAGCCACGAAAAAAGAATTTTACTGCCTGTCACCTGACTTTTCTGCATCCTTGAGAGCTACTTTTCTTACACGCATAGCTACTTTTCTTGCACGCATAACTACTTTTCTTACACGCATAACTACTTTTCTTACACGCATAACTACTTTTCTTACACGCATAACTACTTTTCTTACACGCATAACTACTTTTCTTGCACGCATAACTACTTTTCTTACACGCATAACTACTTTTCTTGCACGCATAACTACTTTTCTTACACGCATAACTACTTTTCTTGCACGCATAACTACTTTTCTTGCACGCATAGCAGTTTTGGTTTCCAGGTGCATTTGTGGGCAATACAGGTGCATTCGTGGGCAATCCGGTGTCTTCGTGGGCAATTCAGGTGCACTCCTGTGGAAGTCACAGTGCCAAAGAACAGCAAGGGACAAGGTTGACGCGCATGATCTGACACTACTGAGCGAACGGAAGAATGATTCGAATGGCAGGACCAGCTCATTCGTTGCAGGATGCGGAGCAGGAGTCGGAGACCGCCAGTGCCATGGAAACTTGGGAAGCTGACGTGCAGCGTACATTGTGTGAGCCGACTGTGCTGTTGTACACGACAGGAACTTGGCCAGTAGCTGGTGTGTGGCACGCCATCTTTCTTGGCCTTCGGCGTCCCCCACACCCTGTGTGTAGCTCTCTCGGACGCAGAAAAGTCAGGTGATGCGGCAGTAAAGCAATCTTCTTACCTCGAGACGTCGTTTTCTTGCACTCGGTTTTCCAGATTGCCACTCGAGCCCTGCGGGCTCTCGTGGCAATCTGGAAAACCTCGTGCAAGAAACCGACTTTTCTCTCGGTGAATAGGTGAATAAATAGCTATTATTCCCTTATAGCCACGGAAAAAGAATTTTATTCCCTGACCAGCCTGGACAGCCTGAACCATCCTACCAGGCCAGTCAACCAGTCCTGGTTGCACCAGACACTAAGTCCTGGCTTTAAGGTATCAACGGCAAGGGTCCTCTGAGTCGTGGTTTCAAGGGGGTTTTTCAGATACGCAAACGTATCGAAAGACGTACAAAAATATCCATTGGTTGACCTCTAACTATCTGGTTGCCTAGGCAGTATCCGGATCTGAAACCTGAAGACTTGACAACGCTCTACAGCAACTAAGGTTCAGCTTGCAGTAACATTGTGCTTACTTGCGCACGAGCGCGGTACTCCGCCACCCACCATTCGGCCATGATCTAGCAAGAGCACAATTGCAAGCCTACTACCGGATAGTGTTCCCAAGGCGAACGAATCATGCGAGACCTGTGAAGGGAGTTTTCATAACACGGCATCGTAGGTCAAGAAACGGATAAGTGTGTGTTCCTTCTATTTCAGTCTGATCTGCATTTTGAATCCCCTCCCTCTCCCTAGGGAATAAAATTCTTTTTCCGTGGCTATAAGGGAATAAAATTCTTTTTCCGTGGCTATAAGGGAATAAAATTCTTTTTCCGTGGCGGGAATAAAATTCTTTTTTCGTGGCTATAAGGAAATAAAATTCTTTTTTCGTGGCTATAAGGGAATAAAATTCTTTCGTGGTGGCTATAAGGGAAAAAAAAAAACGGTTGTAGGCAGTTCGTGGCTATAAGGGAATATAATTCTTTTTCCGTGGCTATAAGGGAATATTGAAAATACCGGGTGGCTATAAGATAATTTGCCCTAAAAGATTAGTACAGAGCTTTCTTTTGTTTACGCACATCAGCGGAAGGCACCTGCTTTGCCGAGCTGCATGTAGTAAGCTGTCAACTGCTCATGTTTTAGTTGTAGCACCAACAACGCAATAGCTTCTCGAGACGGGCACTACTTTTTAAGGGGACTGCGCGCGACTTATAGCGCGCGGAAGAGCGAGCCAATAGCAGGTCTGTGATGCTCCTAAATGTCCTAGGCTGCACGCGCACTACACTGACGCATTAAACGAGTTTGAGAGCCTTCCGGCTACCTGTCTTGAAGAGGGAAATCTTTTGAACTTGCGTCGTGATGAGGATCGATGATTGCAATTATTCTCCTTGAATGAGGAATGCCTAGTAGACGCAAGTCATCAGCTTGCACTGATTACGTCCCTGCCATTTGTACACACCGCCCGTCGTTGCTACCGATTGGCTGTGGGATGAAGCTAGACTCCGCCACGTGGGACAGAGCGGGACGTTGCGTTCGTCGTCGCTCGTCCCTGATCGTTCGTACGACATGTTCTCCTGCACCGTCCAATTCTACCATTGATCGACCGCGCAAAAACGATGAATACAAGCGCCTGAAGCGCGGCACGGTGCGATCGAAGAGGGAGTCACTTAGTGACTAATGCAGGCCATCGCTGCAGATAATTCTACTTTCTGACCTCAACCTTCTGTATTGTTGATCACGCCGGTTACATCCGTTGCCAGAGAGAAGAGTTTCTTACTCGCGAACATGTCTCAGCATCGGGTTCAGCCGGGGACCTCTCTTCCAGGTCGGAATCTCGGAATCCGGATGGTGAAATCGCCCCGCGACAAGCGGGGATTGCAAGAACGTGCTTGGAATGGGGATGTGCTCAACACCGCATTGGTCCCGTCTGCGCCGTGTTTCGGTCCTTCAAGCCACGGACACATAAGGCGGACCATCATCATGAGTGTCTGCAGACAGGACAGCGGTGTGAGTCTGGTTTGTCAGGCGGCTGTTCGTAGCTCGTCACAGCCAGGACCACCCGTGCTACTAGAGCGCAGGCGAATCCGTCACGGGGAGAAGGCCCCTACAACCGTGTCTGAGCAATCAGTGAAAGAACTCAGGGCACTCGCCCTGATTGTGACTGCGACTCGCGACAAGCGGGGGGGGCAGCTTCCGCTCAACAGCCGCGTACGATCGGGCCAAGCGAAGAGACCCGCCGGTATTAGCCGGCCTTCAACACGCTGAGCAGGGACTGCCACTGGTCAACTCGTGCGTAAAACTCATCTCGTTGTTGAACAAAGTCAAGCATCTTGTTATCGCACATTCCGGCTGTGTGGTTGGTGACGTAAAGCATATATTTTAGTGGGTGAACATTGTGATCGTTGAGCTGAGCCTGGCCCTCTTCGCGACGGCGACCGCGTCAGTTGACAGGTTTTCCGTTGACCACACTCCCCTGAACCCCAATCCTGGACGTGGTTTCAGGTATAGTGTGGTACTCATTTGCATGCACATGCAAATGACTCCCCACTAACGCAACAAGAAGGTTGAAGTATGGCTAAAGATAAAGTGGTGTCACCTGAGGGGGTAATCTCAGGGCCGCCCTCGTGATAAGCCGTTAAGCAGCGGCTGCCGGCTTATCCCGTGACACCTTTTATATGTACGTTATAGAAAGAGTAGCGTTGGCACTCTTACAGGTTCGGTCCCTCGTAGCTCGCCGGGAACGGGCACTCCAGTGAAACTGGGTATGTTACCGTTTCAGGTTTGGATTTTGGGAGCATTGCCTCATGTGAATTCTGAGACCTATTTCTCCCACGAATGGTGAACCAGCGTTGGTGACCGCTTTCCGCAGTGGATACATCGATATGTTTCCCGACTTGCGGATCGTGCTCGGTCATTCGAAGGGGCGCGGGCAGTCGACGGGTGGTCTGGTTGAGATGAAGGTTTCAGATGAAAAAGTGGCAAATGATCACGGTCAGAACGTCCTATACGGGCGTTCCAGTTTCCTCACACATTGCATCATCAATACTAGGCTAAAAGCCGGAAGTTAGCCTGTTAGTGTGTGAACATGATTGTTTGGCCAATCTCCTCCCGAACACGGTGCCAGCGTTCTCTTTGGTACGAAAAATAAGAGCTCGTCACTCGCACAACCGCGGCTGATACAAAACTAATGATGATGACGATGATGGGAAGAGAGAGTCTCAGAGAGTTGTTTTCGTTGAACGCAGTGCCTGATCGTTTTTACGTAAAGCCGGATTCAGGACGCAATTGAACGCCACGGTTTGCGGCGACGAGCTTTCGTGTTTGGTAAAAAAAGAAAGACATACAAGCCGGCTCGTTCTCCGAAATGAAAACACGGCACGATTCGAGCGCCTTACAGAGATCGCTGACGAAGCCCTGAAGGGCGTGTACGGACACGTCGCACACGTGGGCCGCCACTGAACAAGGAGCAGGGGGTACCGGCTCCTCTTGTTGCCCTGAGAGGGTGTACGCTCTGAGGCTCTGTATCATGCTCGCATCGTCGATTTGCAGCTGAGCCTGGTGGAGCGAGTTCAGCAGCGTACTCATTCGGAACAGGCACGAATCCGAGAACGAGGACCCCATTGCGGGGCCACAGCACAGCCTGACGGGTTGGATTGGTCGCGTCGGTCCCCCATCATGACTGAGAGACATGAAGCCGGAGTAGGAGCACGCTGATCATTCTTCAGAGTGTAAGTTCGCTCAGGGATCCGGTGTTTCAAAAGTCTCAGTGTGACTGTTGTCGACCAGGTTCCTCTAACGTGTACTAACAGTATCTGAGGTAGTGCTTCGAGAAGGGAACATGGAATGGGAACCTACAGTCCATCATGCGAAGAACGTCGAACAGTCAAAGTGGTTGCATACTTGTCAGCTGTACTCTGGATGTGCGCCGTGTACTCTGCTATTGCATTCGCCAAGCAGTAGCGTCCCGTTCGGTACTCCTGTGGGTGAAGGGGTGGAAAATTGAGGACTGCGGACCAAGCGATTGTTGTGGGCCGTCCCTCGGCAAATCGGATCAGGTTACAGTTGTAGCTGAGCTGGTATTACAGGCAAACGACCATGTTCCAGAAACCTCGTCTCAAAATGATGCTGTCACTTCCACCCCGAATAGTCGCACAGCCCGCTACCGGAAGCATTTGACTTGCAGACACGGTTCCTGGTGACAACGAGACATGCTGACCTGGTTCACCAATAACTTGGAGTAGATTCCGGTGCACGACACGGTACGATCGAATAGGTAGTCATCCAGTGGCTAATGCAGGCCATCGCTATAGATACCGTAAACAGAAATAAGTTGGACCGAACAAAACGGTCCAACTCACCTATTTTGGGCTCTCGCGGTCCAACTTTTGTCCGGTCCAACTTTTTTCGGGGGGTCGTGTGTACTTATTGATTGATTGAATCTCGCGGCTGGCCACTGAACATCACTCGCTTCACCACCGTAGTTTGATAGTTGCGCATGAGCCCACCACCAGCAGTTCCAGAACACTGCGCGGCACACTGCGTAACCCGCTGTGTCCCATCAAGCACTCGCAACGAAGCACCCTGGCCTATGGTCCAGCCATTGGTAGCCATGGAAGCACCCTGGCCATGGCCCAGGATTCCGTTGTGTTTGCACAGGCCGGACAAATAAACGAATTTATTTTTTCCGATCTCGGAATTTATTTTGCGCCGCCAGCTATTTTCAGTCGAAACAAATAAATGAAATTTATTGTCCCTAGGGAAATAAATTCGTTTATTTTTCCGACTGAAAATAGCTGGCGGCGCAAAATGAGGTCGTAGGCAGAAAACTGTAGGGGAGACCAACCCCGCCTGCTTGGGCGGAAATATGTTGGACCGGACAAAATGGTCCAACAGTTTTGTCGTCGCGCGGTCCAACATATTTCCGGTCCAACATATATCCGGTTCAACAGAGTAGAAACGGTGCTTCGAGTGTTTGATATTTGAGGCTAGCACCTGAAGGGAGAAAGTCATACTTCGATGGTTCTTTTCACCTGCAGAGAATTCACCATGCACGGCATTCCCATTTCTGTGAAATACGCCACGATCCGGGCGCCCAACTCGGGCTGCTCCTTGTGAAGGCTGTAGAACTTCGTTCGATCATTGGACGACTGCTTTACTTCGAGGACCCAATACTTATCGCACCCTGCCTCCGTGTGTTTAGCAGCATCGCGCATGTCACTAGGCTGGTTCATACTACATGAGTCCGATGGCTGGAGTGCCTCATACGTCACCGGTATGTTGAATACGCGTGCTCTGGACGAAATGAAGGCTCTGTGTGTAGTTTGCTGTTGTTTGCGAGACCGTTTTTTGAGGTGCCTCGAAAACGTAAGCGTTGAAGAAGCTAGAGGGAGGGGGATTGCAAGAACATGCTTGGAATGGATATGCGCTCTACACCGCACTGGTCCTGTCTGCGCCGTGTTTCGGTCCTTTAAGCCACGGACACAGGCGGACCATCATCAGCGCGGAGCCCGAGTGTCTGCAGACAGAGGACAGCGGTGTGAGTCTGGTTTGTCAGGCGGCAGTTCATAGCTCGTCACAGCCAGATTCCTTTGCTTCGGAAGCTCAGGAGCAGGCTGGTTGGCCGCTTTCGCCTGGGTAAATCTGGTTGGACCTCTTCAGGAGCAGGCCTGTCGGCCACTTCAACCTGGGCAGTCTCCCCGAGATGGATTTACAGGGGTGTTTGTGCAGTCGGTTGTGCGATCGGGCTCACCCCCGCAATGCGGGAGTGACCCCGATCGCACAAACCCTCACACAAAGTCCCACTCCCGCGATGCGGGACTCGCACTCCCGCACTTTTTTCACTCCCGCATTCACTCCCCAACCGGCGGGGAGTCCGCCGTGTAGGCAGCACCGACTTGTCTTCTTTTTAGAGACGGGGACGCACAAGAGTAAACCACCGAACCTCTCACCAAACCACAATAAACGCTAAAACTGCAAATGGGTCCTTTTTGGTTGAACGCGATCTACGCATACCCGAAGATGTCCTGAATGCGCATAATCGACTCTTTTACGACGCCGCCTAGTCGAGCACGAATGTAGCAGTACTTGAACCCCTGCGAGACGGTGACGAGGGAGACTCGTCTCAGCAACGCACGCGAGGGTCCGTGCTGGGAGAGATCGAGCTGTGTAGATTGTGGGTTCAAATGGCTTTAAGTGAGCAGCGTCCGAAGCGAAGTAGACGACACCCTGCCTTGGTCCTGTGGCTCTTCTTGAGGGGACAGGCTTCTTTGGAAGAAAATCTTAGACTTGCCTCTCATGTATGTTTGATGCTAGCATCAAGTTTTCTTCGCGGGGATGCAGAGAGTCTTGTTTTGTTTTCTTTCTTGTTCCCCTTTTTCTTCCTTCTTTCGTTGTCGACAGCTTATTTATCCTTTACCAAAGGGGGGAAATGTTTCTTGGGTTTGAAGAGCGCGTGGTGCTTGCACCACTGAGGCCAGGTTATTTAACCCCGGATTTAGTGAAGGATTGTTCAGGAAACGGTCGTGAGCGAAACCCGACCAGGTAACGACCATTTCACTGTCTTCTTTGTTTTGTGATGCGAACATGGGGGGGGATTGCAAGAACGTGCTTGGAATGGGTATGTGTTCAACACCGCAATGGTCCCGTCTGCGCCGTGTTTCGGTCCTTTAAGCCACGGACACATAAGGCGGACCATCATCAGCGCGGAACCTGAGTGTCTGCAGACAGGACAGCGGTGTGAGTCTGGTTTGTCAGGCGGCTGTTCGAAGCTCGCCACAGCCAGTACCACCCGTGCTACTAGAGCACGGGCGAATCCGTCACAGGGGGAATGAACATGGGGGAAGAATCTTAGTTTAATTTTTAGGCAGAGCACTGCCTCTCATCGGGGGAGAGAGAAAACATCGGGGAGGCTGCCCATCCGGCATTCATCTTGCTCTGCTAGCAGCGCGGGACTTGGGCCGGACCAAGGCTGTGGCAAATCTGCGCAATGCAAGCTGTTCCAAACTCCTGGTGCCAGTCCCCGTCAGTAGCAAGCGGACGACCCCAGGTTTCTATTTTTTCGCAACTGCTACCCAATTTCTGAAAGCCGCGGACAAGTTAGTCAGCACTCGGTATCGAAGGTCCGTTCTTCGTGCTCGCACACTCCCTAACAGGGCTTACGCTTCACGTGTGGAACGTGTGGATTTCCACACGTTAATTCTTTTTGGATTTTGTTCCCCCACGTGTGGATCCACAGGTACCACATGTGAACTTTCATTTATTGGTCCACATGCAGGGGAGTCTAGGCCCACTAGTGGTCAAGGCCGCGGTGTCGCCAAGTCCAGTAGCTACCTAGCGACACTATTTCTTTTTGCCGTCGCACAGGAGGAAAGGTTTTTTTCCCCTCGAACCTTAAGCGCCCACATGTGGACCACACGTATTTTCTCTGAGACCGAAAACGGAACGTAAGCCCTGCTCCCTAATTCATGCAGTAAATTACTGAGTGATTGTTGATGTTAGTCCGAAGACCAGCCTACGGACGGCATACCCTGTCCGACTCGGTCAGCTCTCCGTCGCCCTTTTCGTCGAGTGCGGGAATGAGATCCTTGATGGTAGTCGCCAATTTCCATTCACCGAGCTTCGTGAACAAGTCGACTGCCTGCGCGATGGATAGTTTCGTTACTGGGGGGATCGACCACGCAAAGCAATCGGCAAAAAAAAAAGAAGTTAGAACAAATACTCGCCTCGTGATACACGTGTGCTCAGTGCGCTGCGGAACTTACCGATGCGGAAACCAACGAGTAGCAACGAACCATGCCAGCAATCATCGTGTGCGTGCCAGAATTTCCTCGTCAAGCAGGAGCGCGAGCGGTTGTGTGAGAAGTGGGAGAAGTCCGGTACCACAGCACGTTGCTAAGTTGGTTTGTATCGATCTTCGAAGACTACCGTCTTGTTCGACTACAAGGAAAAGTGTCGTAGTGCGTAATTGGACGGAAGGAGTGGCTGCTCGTATTGTCTGACGAGAACTGCCAAGAAGGTTGAAGTATGGCTAAAGATAAAGTGGTGTGGTAATCTTAGTGCCGCCCACGGGATAAAGCCGTTAAGCATTGGAAACTTTTAAGTACACGGACCAGTTAAGCAGCCGCTGCCGGCTTATCCCGTGACACCTTTTATGTGTAGTTAGCTATCATGAATAGACTACATTGTAGAAGTAGCGTTGGCACTCTTACAGGTTCGTTACAAGGAAGAACACGTCTTTGTGTAACTGGTTCAGCGACTGCCTTCACTCGGGGAAAAAACGAGCTTTCGGCGAGGTTCCCGGGGGTTGGGGAGTTGGGGTAGGAAAAGTTCCAACCCATGCTGTGATCCCACTACGCCCTTTTTGAGGCTGCGTGAAGCTCTTTTATTGACTTTTCGTCAACTCCCTCTGTCAAATTGTGTCAGCGAAGGTTCGAGGGGCTGCCTTGTGCTTACTTCGAAGGAGGCTAGAGGGGGAGAAACAATATCAACTACCAGGTCTTTTTTGTTGAACGCTTAGCGCCCGCCACTCATTCCAGATTCAGTAATTACACCTGTGTTTCGTGTGGGCTACAGCACATTTACCTCCTTTTGTTCTTGGAATATTGTTGAGATAGTAGGGAGTCATCGGCCTTTGATCTTTCGCAACTGGCAGCCTCCTCAAGTATTTCCTACGAAGCAGGTGCTTATACGAAAAAGATACCTTCGCGAAATGAACAACGACGTCCGACAGGCTCGGGACGAACGACACGCGGATTTCGGCGGCGTAGAGCTCGACCCACCGCACGTCGAAGACCGAGAAGTACGGGAAAAGCACCAGCAGCCGGTCCCACGGCACCTTCGCAACGCGCGCCGCGACGTTCGCCGGCAGCGGGTCACCAGAGGCCGTCTGCAGGATGCACTCCGCCGCCTTCAACAGCAGGACGCCGATGCCGACGTGCGTGTAGGCTGCCTCCGTGAAGTCACCATCCACCTGGTGGGCACGGACTAACGCTTCGAGCCACTCCAGGGCCTGGGGGAAGGCGAGGCACTTCATCAGGTGCAGCGCCATGTCGAGCACTTTCACGCCGACCTCCTCGTGTATTTCCATGGTCTCGAGCTCCGCCAGCTCGCCCCGCAACCGCACGATGCGCAGCAGCCGCGCCGCGACGCGCGCCGCCGACAGCCGGACTTCGGCCGCCGGCGCCGGCGGCCTCCTCGGCGACGACGACCGACCGTTCCGTGGGGAGTTCGGCGCGAGGTGGAGCCCCAGGGCCAGGCTGCCCTTCCGCACGCTGCGCAGCGACTTCGGCGACCGCAGGGCACCGCGCAGCGGGGCGTAGTCTGGAGACAGGAACTGCGAGCCCGTGCGGCGGGGGGCCTGCTTCGGGGTGGAGGACCCGGGGGGCTGCTTGGGCTTCCCGTTGGTCGCGGCCAGGGGGTGCCATTCGAGCATCGAGTCGGTGAGCGACATGTTCTTCGACGACGACACGCTGTGGTCGAGGCGGGCGCCCTCCAGCCGGAAAGATGAGTCCGAAAACGCCTCCTCCGGCGCCGGGCAGAAGATCCCGGGGGCACCGGGGGGGTTCTGCGCGGTGCCTTCCGCGCCGCGGGGCCGCATCTCGGGCGTGCCCCCGCCGCCGGGTTGCTGCGCGGCGCTCGGTTCCGCGACCGACGCGCTGGAACTGGACCGCGTCGAGTCGAGCTCACGGTCCGCTGGGGCCTGCGCGGTGATCTGCGGGCTCGCAGCCGGGTTTCCTGCTCCGTTGTCGTTTTCGACGGTGCTGGGCGTCTGCGTGGTGGGTTGGGCGGGTGAAATCGGAGTTGGACACCACCAGGGTCTACAAGGCGAAGAGAGGGATACTCATCCAATTTCGACTTCTCTGAAGATTTCTCGTGGCACTGCTTTCGGGCTTGTCGGCGGTGTCAAGATTTATCGCCTCTTGGTGTTCTTGTGCTTCTGGGTGGACGCATGGCCGATCAATGCGTCGAAGTCGTACTTCGGTCGGACACTTGTGCACCAGCTGTCGTAGATCGATCAACATCTTCGTCATCGTAGCCGCTGCCTTTTAGCCCGTCCGGGATTTCCTTGCGCAGAGTCTCCGCACCCTCCTCGGCAGAAAGCGTTCGCGGACAAAAACCCGCGTGCTGCGTCACCACCTCGAAAGCCAAGGCACGCGTTTTGTGTGACTCGGTCGGTTTTTCCGACTGCTTTGCGAGTTTTTTGCTCAACGCCCACGATTCCTTGACGACTGCCTTCTTCGGGGCTGGCGTTCGGGTTGCTTGTCTTTTTGCGCAGGCTTTTTCAAGCATCGTTTCGACGCTGGCGCTGCTTCCGACTCTTCATCGCTTGTGTCCTCGACAGGCACCAACTTCTTTTAAGTGTTTTTGTTCTCTGCGGGGCCGTCCTGCTGCCTTCAACATTTATTTTCTAGCGTTTATTGTGGTTTAGAGGTTCGGTGTTTTAGGGTCTCCGGTTGACCATTGAAAACTTTCACTACGGCTAGCCATGTTTGTAAGTGTTGCGACCGACACCAAGAAGAAATTCGCTTTGAACTTAGTCTTGGCCCCCCACGCGCATGCATGTTGAGCAGTGTGAACTTGAAATGCAGGTACCACAGGGGTAAGCTTGCATTTGTCATTGGCTAGGGTTATTTGAATACGTCGTCCGAGGACGATCTCAAAGTGGACGAGGACGGTGGTAATAGGCTGGTGATATCCAGCTCCATTTTCCGTTTGTTGCGGTTTCGCGCCGGCTGTCCTGCCGAAGTAGTCGCTCGAGGGGGCGATGCTGACATGGATGAGGATGAAGTCAAGGTGGCAGGGCTGGTGATATCCAGCTCCATTCTTGAAATGTTGCGCTTTCGCGCCGCGTGCTTTTTTCCGGGTTTTCCCGCCGGGTCATTCGGTGGTGTCGGGAGTCGGGCTCTTTTCTGCCCCTTTCTTGGTGGTGTCGCTCGGGCCGGCTCGGTCGGAGCGTGCTTTTTCGCCATCTTGGCCGCCTTTGGGGACGCTTGACGCGTCCTCTTCATGCGCGGTGGTGTCGTCGGCTTCTGTCGGCCCTTCTTCCGCGGCGTTGTTGGCTTCGGCTTAGCGGGGGCTGGCTTCGGGGGCGCTGGCACGTGGTGGCCCTTTTTGCAGCAGGCTGACGGCCGCCGTTCCGCTAGCGTCGGTAAGCCGCGGCAGTCGTCACACGGACCGCGGGCGTGTTCGCGGCAGTCATGGTGGCCGGCCTTGCAGCACGCTGTTGGCGTGTTGCACTCCACGCATCTCGTCATGCGGTGCCGGTCGCAGACCGCCGGAGGTAAGCCGTCGTTGTCGGTGTGGTGGTGTCGGCAACATGCCTCCACCGTAGGGCCGTGGTGGTGCCCGAGTGCGCGACAGACTGCGCACTTCCCTTTGTGATGGGTAGCGCACTTGGGGGCATTCTTCGTCGCCTCCGGCACTGCGTGTGGGAGGTGCAGGGGATCCGGGTTGGCCAGTGGCGCTCTGGGGATTACCCATCGCCGCGCTCTGTCCGTCCGCTCGGGCGGGTACGCCGGCGCTGTGCCGTAGCCGGTTTTCACCTGCTGCATGATGGTCGGCCCGGTTTCGGGCATGCGGTGGCGGGGCCGGGGCTGGAAGCCGGGTACGCTGCTCAGGCCTATGAACGACAAGGCTGTCGTTCGCGACTTGAAGTCGCCAGGGAGGCACTTGCCGAGTTGTTGTTGCACGGCCAGCTTGTTGATTGCGCTCAACATGCAGCGCATCCCGTTGGCCTTCTCCCGATGCGTCTTGGCCGCCTTGCTAGGTGCCTTGATGTCGAGGCCCGAGAACAGCTCGAAGTCGATAGCTGCCTCTACCGCTGCCATGTCGCCATCCGATGACCATTCGAGGCCCGAGAGCCAGTCGATCGCTGCCAGGAATGTCCTTTCGTCTCAGTAGCGTAGCCACGCCCAGGCCGGGGCGATGCGCCGGAACGGGAACGCGTTTCGCCGTTGGCATCTGCGCGCAGCGCTCCCAGGGGGTCGCCGCGTGTTGAGCAGGGGTTGCCATGCATTATTTTCGTTCGCCGTTTCTCAAGATCTTAGTCCTCAGTGTTTGAGGCATTTCCGCTGCTACAAGCAGGGAGGACATCTCACTGTTCTACAGAACTGCAGAACACTTCTGTTTACTAAGTACCAGGGCATCTCACCTGCTGCGGAAAACGTGCCCAACTGGTGAGGCGGCTCCCGGGGGGCACGCCGTGCCCCCCGGCATGTAGCCCCCGACTTCCCCCGATTTTCCCCGACAAATTGGTCGGGGGTTACATGATCATAGTAAGTTACATGTCTGAAATTTTCTCTCTGGCGCTCTTTTTCTCTCTATCTCTCTCTTTGGCTAGCAAAGCGACTATTGCGACCGACACCACGACCACACCCCGTAATGAATGTGATCAAGGGCCCCCCACGTTCTACATGTTGAACAGGGGTAGCCATGTAGCCTCACCTGGGGGGGTATTCTCAGGGCCGCCCACGATGATAAAGCCGTGGAGCAAGGGGGGTGGTAAAGAAGTGCGTAGTTTTGGCTGATTCTTTTGCTTTTCGTTGTCGACAACATTCTTTTACTTTCAGGTTCTTTTCGTGTGTCTTTTAGTGACGGTATTTTGGGTTTCCTTTCTTTTCCATGGATTTTCTGGAATTTATGGTGGCCGTAGAGTTGGCGTACTCTCTGGACCTCTATGAAGCCACACCTTGTGGGCTGCATCGGCCCGGTCAGAGGCGGCGTCGCGGATCACGTCGAGCTCCCGGACCCGCGCCTTGGCGAACCCTCCCGCGGTGACCCCCGCCGGGGATCCGGCGGGGGTGTCGTTGTCGACGGTGCTCGGGACGTGGGCGGGCGCCGCCATGTGGTTTGCGCTGCGGTCGAACAGGAACGACGCGTTCGAGCTCGACCCCCGCGTCGAGTCGAACTCTCTAATGTCGCAGTCCGAGTCCCTTGTGGTGGGCGACTGCTCGAACGCGTTGGACCGCCCGTATTCCGAGTCCCCGGTGCTCGGCGACGGCACGAATGCACCGGCCTTCCCGTTTACCGGCCCAGGGCTCGCCCTCGGCGTGCCGCGCGCGGCCTCCCAGTCGCCGACGGCCGCCGCGACTGCGGCGAGGCCGTCGCGCAAATCGCTTGCCCCGGCATCGCCGGCGGACAGGACTGCGGTGGTCAAGCTGGACAGCAGGAGGAAGGCGCGGCGCTTCGGGGCGCCGGCGGCGGCGGCGGCGCAGATGACGCGGGCGAGGGCTGCGACAGCGACGCCGACGCTGTCGCCGGCTCCGTATTTCGGCGTTTTGTTGGGAGCTGGCCTGCTGGCGAGGAGCGAGCCGACGGCACTCGGCTTCCGCAGGGACCCGGCCCGGCTGCCCATCGACACGACCGACGCCCGCTGCTTGGGCGGCGCCTTGAGGAACCTGTGCATCAACACCTCCGCGACTCGCTCGACGCAGGACCGGTCCGAATACACGTGTTCCGGGTGCCGCAGCACGATGTGCGTCACGAGGCCGAGCGCAGCGTCGCGCACGGCTTCTGTGGGGTGCGAGCCCACCAGCGCGCCGCCGACGCTGACGGCAGCGGGAACCACCGCCTTCAGCACCGCCGCATCGGCAGCGGAGCTGCAGTCGAGGCACATCCGGAGGAGGAGGACCCCGGCGTGGTCCGCCACCTGGTCGCCCCACGTCGTCCGGTCATGGGCGTGTGCGTACGTGCACGTCAGCTCCGCGATTTGGGGGAGCAACGGGAGGACTTTGACTAGCTCGCTCGGGTCAACCGTGCCGTCGGTCCACTCGTCCGATCCTTCGACCAGGCAGAGGTAGAGGAGAGCCACCTGGCGGAGCTCGCTCCGCTCGATGCGCGCGAGGGAGTCGAGCTTGTTTTCGACGTCGGCGAGCGCGGTCTGCTTCGCGACGATGGTCGTCGCTATTGCGGTCGTCTTCTCGCGGTACTCGTCGCCGACCGCGGGGCTGTGTGTGGACGGGTCTCGGGCGAACGAGTTCGCGAGGCTGTCGCTCGACGCGCCGGTGTCCCGGGCGAAGTTGGCGCACTCCGCGGTGCTCTGCGCGAACTTCCGCATGCTGCTGACCTGCTCTCGGTACGTGTTGATCGAGACCTCGAGCTTCCTTTTTTCAGGCGCGGTCGTCGCTGTGATGACGTCCCACGCCTTCAACAGCACCGGGCGGAGGGGCTTGAACAGGGACGCCACGTGCCGGTACTGCTGCGTGTTCGCGATCCGGGTCGCGCCGATCGACGTGCTGAAGACGTCGCCAAGGAGCTCCCGGACGGAGTCGCGGTCTGACGGGGACGGCGCCGAGAGGTTTCCGCAGACGCGGACGCACAGCGCCGCCAGCTCGCTCGCCAGCGGCAGCGGATTGCCCACCCGCGCCACGAAGGCGGACAACACGAGCACCCCGTGCTGTACGGACCGGGTCGCGTCAGACAGGGCCCCGGCGATACCGACGAGCTCGGGGCCCGGGAGGATGCCGACCAAGTCGGCCAGCAGCTCGCCCCACGTGCCGCAGATGGCGGGAGGGATGCCCGGGTGTGCGTTCGTCGAGTTCCCGAGCGAAACGCTCATTTCGCGGAGCGCCGCCAAGCACTCGTCTTCTACGAGCGGCGCCGACAGCAGCAGCGAGCGCAGCACGATTTGGTATACGCTGCGGTGCACGTCCTTGAACGCCAGCCCGGTCCATATCCGGCGCTTCACGAGATGCTCCGACAACGCCCGGAGCAGGTGCTTCCACACGCAATGCGTCGTGCTCTCCATGAGGAGGTTGTTCGAGAAGATGGTCTCGCAGTACCACGTGAGAGACGACGCGTCGGAGTTCACAATCCGGCAGAAGATCGTCAGGATGCTGTCGAGTACGCTTTCTGTCGGGGTTTTGCAGAGCAGCGCGAAGAGCAGGTTCGCAACGGCGGGCAGGAACCGAAGGAGCTCTTCGACTTCGATGCCGGGGATCGCCTCGAGAGGCGGCGGCTGGGGGTCGTCGCAGCGGACGGCGCGCTGGAGGGTCTGGAGAAGGGTCGCGAGGGCCGCAGAGCTGTCGCCCTGGTTCGGGTGCAGCGAGCTCCGCGGCACGAGCGACACGAACAGCGCCGGCTTTCCGTCGTCGCAGAACTCCTTCTCGCAGTCCCGCACCTCTTCGAGCACCGGCAAATACCGCACCGTCCCCGCCAGCATCTTCGCGTAGCACGGCCCGGCGCACGCGTACACCGGGAGATCGACGTCCTTTTCGCGGACTAAAAACCCGTTCGGAGCGATCCTCGTGACGCTGTGCCCGATCACCGTAAAGCTCGCTCTGCTCTTCTTCCCGCCGCCCAACACCGACATCAGCGACGTGGCCTCGTGCGCGGGCTGGATGTGGAACACGGTGAAGAACAGGTGCAAGTCCCGATCGAGGTCCTGAGGGAGCAGCACCGTGAACTCGTCGTCAAAAACGACGTCTTTTTGATGCGGGCTGATCGTCGCGTACTGTTTATCGACGAGCCCCCGCCCGTTTTTGTCGATGAGCGTCCGAGACAGCGGCGGCGCGGTGAGGTCGTCGACGACGCGAACGGTGACTTCGACGATCAAGTTCGGGCTCCCGTATATCGACTTTATCTTGGTCTTGTGCAGCGAGAGCCTGTTGAGGCGGACGTACAACTCGTTTCGGAGCTGCTGGCAAGGCAGCGGCGGGAAGGGGAGGGTTGGCGCGACTGCGATGGTCACTACGCCGGAAACGCTGCAGTGGCGGACGGTCCGCGCAGCGGTGGTTTCGGGGTCGCCGGCGGGCTCGACAGGGACGGGACGGACGGTGTCGGCGGTGGTGCTGTCGACGCGGAGGGAGAAGGAGATGGTGAGCTTGTCGTGCCGCTTCTTTTCGCGCTCCGCGGCGAAGAACGCCTGGAAGCACGCGGCCGCGGGCACGACACACCCCCGCGCCGACTTCCACATCGCGTCGACGTGTATCGACCGCTCTGAACGATCCCTCCACCCTACCTCACCGCCACACAGCGGCACGACGACCCATCCCAGCTCAACCCTGGCCTTCCACGTGCTCGCCGCCGCCTCCTCCACCTTCGCGGCGTAGCGTGCAGCGTCCGCCGGGCGGGGTTTCGGCTGCTTGTAGAGGTCGGCCACCGTCGCTTGGTCGTCGTCGGTGAAGAGCCGCTGCGCCTTCACCACCAAAAAGCAGGGGGTTCCCTCCACGTACAGGTCGTGCGGGATGTGCAGCAGACAAGCCTTCGGCTCCTTCCTGCTGTCGTACTCCTCGTCGTCCGGCCGAAACGTCCCGGAGTAAAACGACGTCCAAAACGTCTCGCAAACCTTCACGGGAACAGCCTCGCGGGGAGCGCCATCCGAACCGGCGTCTGGAGGCGCGTGGGTGTAGCAGGACACACTGAGCCAGATGGGCTCGACGTCGCCGTGCTGCGAGTGGAGGTTCGTCGTGAGCGAGTCGACTGACACGTTGAGGAGGCGGGCTGGCCGCCACGACGTCGGGAACAGTGGCGGGTTGGTGCAGAACATCCCCTTGGCCAGCAGGCCGCCGGCGCCGCGCGGGAGCGGCCTTTTGCGGGTCTGGTGCAGCGTTCGCGCCTCGCGCGCCCAGAGGCAAGGCGGCTTCCTCGGAACCCGCAGCCGGGCCTCGACGAATGCTGCTGCGTCGTCTTCGAGGGTCGATTGGTCCGGGAAGTCGGACGGGTGAATCCCTTCCCAGATGTCGGCTGACTCGCAGCCGACGCAGCGCGTTGCGGCTTCGGAGGTTTCGACGCTGATGCTCTCCTTCTTGCTCTTCAAGCTGAACGCGACGTCGTTGGTGGTCGCAGACAGCGACTTATCGCTGCCCCGCCGGCCGAGCCAAGGCTCGCTGCCGTTCCAGTGCGGGTCGTCTGCAGCCGCCTTCTTGTTCCGGACCCACACCTTCGACCACTGGTTCCCGCCCACGCACCGCTTTTTCACCGTCGCCGTGCCGGAAGCGACGAACGGGTTCGGCTCCTCCTGCGACACGCTGATCTCGACATCTTCATACTCGTCCTCGTCGACTTCCGCACCCAACGCGTCAACCGCATCCATCGCCGCTTCAGACCCCGGCGTCTCGACCCCGCTCGGCGGGCGGGTCTCTCCTCCGAGAGTGCTTGCTAAAGGCGAGCATAGGAATGCCCGCGGTGAGTCCAAGTCCGAGTCAATATCGCTCCCGCCTCCTCCCATGTGAGTGGGCGCCTGGGGGGCAATTGCAAAGGTGCGTGCCGCGGGTGCGCAGTGTTTGACGCGTTAAGTGTTCAGCAGTGAAAATGTGCAGTGGTGCAATGTGCTTGTCCAGTAGTGTATTGTGCGGTGATGCACTGCACTGCAGTAGCGTTCGGTGGCGTTGAGTGCTCAGTCGTGTGTTGTGCAGCGCAGTAAATGTGAAGTGGTGTTGAGCATTCGGTGGTGTTGAGTATGTGGAAGTGTAAATGGCAGTGCAGTGGATGTGCGTGTGCAGGGTAATGCGCAGACCGCAGTTATAGGTGCTTTGGCGCGTTCGGTAGCGTAATGGGCATTGTAGTACGTGTGCGGCGGTCAGCAATGAAATGCAAGTGGTGTTGAACATTTCGTGGTGTTCAGCGTCAAGCAGTGTGGTGGAACGTGCAGTGCGTTGGTATTAAGCTTGCGGCGGGCGGCGTGATGGGCTCACTCAGCATGTGCGTGGGAGGACGGGCGCAGTGCGAGGGAGTTCGCGACTGCCAGGGTTGGCACGTCATCTGCGAAATGAGCAGAAGGGTGTCGAGTGCGGGTACATATATGCACATGGCGGGCGACGCGCTACCGGTCGAAAGGCTGTCTGAAGCTGCCTCAGGACAGCGCCATGGGCTTATGCCCGCAAGACTTTTGGGGTGACCGCAAGGAGTGTAGGATCGCTACGGGCATTGGACTGCCAAGAGGTCCACACCTTCTGCCTTCAACACAACATCGGGTTGTTCGTCACACCGCATGTGGTGGAGTGGGCACTCAACGACCACTCACGGAGCCTCTCATGCACTTTTGAGTCAGAGATTGACGACGAGCAACGTGGCGGTGGGAAAGGTTCATCCAAAGCAAAACTCTTGAGCCAGATTTCCTTTGCCCGCATACGGCACCTTGTGACGTGAGATAACGCATTCGAGTCATCGCGGCCTACGACAGGAGACGGTGCGAAAAGCGAGAGCAGAAAATAACGAGCAACGAGGGAACCATCGACGATGCATGGCCAAAGTGAGAATCAGAAAGAAAGTATTACAGAGCAAAAAGCAAAAGCTTCGTGAACTAACAACAAGGTTCGGCTTCGTTTCCGGCGACGAGCGTGGCAGCCTTCTGTCGAAGCCTGCCTAGACCGCCCAAGGCCAGTTCTGGCTGGTCGATGCTTTTCACACTCCTTCATGTCCAAAGACCCGTTGTGTCGCCCTTCACTCGCCGGTGCTGGCGGCAAAGCTGCTGCTTTTCCGCTTTGCACTAACTGGTATCCTTTTGGGCGGTGCGGGGATTATCAATAGCTGAGATCGGTGAGAGTGAACCACCAGACTGGACGATTGGGAATTTTACCCTCATCCAAGATCCATTCATCCCGTACGGCCTTCTATATCTTTCGGTTGATTGTAATCCAATGGATATCAATTCGCATCCCAGGATTTTTTTTTAACGAGAGCAACGAGGGACGTTGCAGTCGATGTTCATCGGAAAGATTAATCTCTCTAAGCTCGTTTGTTTGTGCGTGCCGGCCAAAATAAGCCGGCAATTGACAAAAGACATGGGCAGCTGTATCAAAGCTGGTGAAAAGGGTAGACATTCTTGTTCTGCGTAAACTTCTCTTGGGGGGAAGAAAGATTTTCCTAGACTAGCACTTGTATTCGTTGGCTCTGTCGACGTTGCGGTGTACAACACTTTGATCCGGCTCCCCTCAGTGTTAACGCTAAGGAAAAATGCGGCTGATTTCAGCCGGGAACATTTCCGGAGTTGGGCTTGCACTGATAAACGAAGCAACGGACGATCAGCATCAACTGACCAAAGGTGATGAAAATGATAAGGCAAAGGTTTCTTGTTCTTCGCGTGTACAGGGTATTAACCTCTCTGGGGGGGGTTTTCCTGTATTAGCACTTTTTCGTTGGCTTCGTTTTCTCTTTCATGTGCAACCGTTGTTCCGGAAATGTTCCCGCCAGTACAGATGTACTATTAAAAAAAGAATTCTCGAAAAATTGACAGCCAGCTGATAATCAGCCGGCTGATTTTTGGAAGGTCTGCCGATCAGAAGGGTCTTACGACAACATGTCGTCGGTGCATCAAGCTGATCCCGCTCCATGGGCGGCATAGCCAAGCTTACACTGTTGCGAGTCTGCCAGTTTTATTTCCCTTCTCGGGCCCGCTAGCAGCGACGGACCTCGCTTCGTGGTGCCAGCACGAGGGGAGAACTTGGAGATACAGAGAAAGAAGAAAAACAGAGGGTTGGATGGAGAGGACGCAGGCGTGCGTCGGGGCCCGTGAGGAAGCACCGGCCACCCTTGCAAGATGAGAATACCTGCCCTGGAAAGAAGCACCCTTTTACTCGCGGGGGTAAGCACCCTTGCGGGGGAGCTCTTCCGTGTGCCTCCATGCGGAAGGACACTGGGCCTTTTAAGAAGGCCGCGAGAGTCGACTGAGCCGGGAGCTACCGGAGAAGGTGTGTATGTGCTTAGGTACCCAGCCCAGAGTCGTCTGTCGACTCGCCCTTGCACACGTCGAAGAGGTCTTCCCTCGACTCCGACGTGTTTGCCAATGCTAGTAGTGCTTGAGCGGCACCTTTTCACAGAGGACTTTGCTCAGCCTACACCTGGCAACTCAAGGGTTCCATCTGGCATCATGCACACGCATTTCTCCGTCAAAACGGGGGGTTTATCGGCGGCGGGGTATTGTCCCAGATTGAATCCACACATGATAGGGTCCAAAAGGCACGACAAGTTGACCCTGCATGGAACAGACTTTGTTTAGTTTGTCCGGTGCTTTCTAGAAGCTTGCTTCGTTGCAAGCACAGTTTTTTCCAAGGGGAGCCAGTGTGTGCGCGATCAGCCTGCTGATTAATCTTCGAGCCTTTTTTTTTTTTTTTTTAGTCGTATAAGACGCTAGTCTTAGAAGATTAATATTAACCGACTAATGATATGCTGCTTGTGTCTGAGGGCTTCTCACACCGTCGTGAGACTGCGGTGGTGTTCTACTATGGCTAGTCTGGTCAGGAAGTCGCACGAGGGAACTCCGACGGCTTTGACAGTAGCTCTACAGCGTGAGAGTGCTTTGGTCCATGACACGACGACTTTGCTGGTGACAACATGAGAAGGCCCGAAATTGCAGAGCGCACGCTCCTGGGTCAATACTTTGTCTCAAGACTTTCACACCCACTCGACAGTCGTTGTCGCGCCATGTTACGCACGGGAAGCGAAACTGTTATTGCTTGTACACGATGTCAGGTTCCGTTGCAAACTGCACGAGACTGAGTTCGTATGTGTGTATGTGTGTATGTGTGTATTGTGTGATGCCCTCCCTTCACGAAAGTACGACCACTGTGCGAGTGCTGCGCTTTGAACGGTAGTCCAAAGACATTGTGGCACAAGCAGCTTCGTACGGTACTGTGCTACGTATGCGTGAGCCAAAAGGTAAGGGTAGTCACTCTCGGTGGTCACCTGAGAGGGCAAGCATCCGATGCAAGCATTGGTCTGGAAGAGCAAACCTTTTACCTGCGTGGACCTCCTGTTTGGACTTCGTGTTAGGGAACACCACGTAAAGCACAGATGAGTGAACCGAACCGCTTGAATGGCCTTCAGGACGGTGCTGGCTCAGGTTTTCACTTTAGAACGCATTTCAATGTCTTGAAAAAGACTAAAAAGGGCTTCGAAGAAGTCGGTGATTTGGAGAAGTAGGTACTACTCTGCCAGGGAAGCAGCTAACGCCCGACTTGTCCGGGCTCGTCGACGCCAGTTTGTCATGACCGCTCGACGCTTGCAACCTACGACCATTGTCCGGACGAAAATGGAAAGCGGACGGAACTTGGAGCCCCGTCGCCCGCTTCACCCACTCCACCGCGGCCTCCCTGCTCCACTTCATCCCCTTTTGTTCTTCGCTTACACCACCGTGTGTTGTTTTCTCACTCAGGACGTTTGACCTGTTGTGTTTGTGTGATTTGTCGTTGTAGGGGTAGACCCTCGCCTTGCGCACAACTGTTAGTGTGGGCTGTCTCGTCCACCTGTAGCCACGGGTCATGTGTTCGAATCGAAGCGACCGCAGGACGCATTTCTTGGAGTTAAAGCTCACTATTGTTGCAGTTGACTTGGTTGGGCGTCCTCGTTTCTTTCTAAAGTACTTTAATAACTGAATGAACGAGCTTCTGGAGTCTCCACTTGCCAGCACGTGCTGCAGGGAGGGCGTTTCTGTTGGTGTCGTTGTGGGTGCCTACATTACCTTGTTAGAGAGGAAAGGTAGCTCGATCCACAAACTTCAAAACACGGCCATATGCTCTCTCAAACCCCGAGAACGACGAGAGAGGGTCTCTGCAACGTGCCCAAAGCCTGCGATATGCCGTGTTTCGATGGAGTACATCGACCAGCAGGTTAACGGTCGCGAAGGGGAAGAGTCTCAGCCACTGACCTATGCCCTGCACTACACGCCGGACTCCTTTTTTGTGCGGTCGATTTACGTCGTTCTGATGTCTTCTGGCGACTTTGTTTCTTTGCTCGCTTTGTTTTCCGTCTTGCGTCATGGAAGGAGCTGCCAGCCACTACCCCAGGCCTTGGAGCCGCAGCTGTTGGAACTGTGCCGGAGAGGGTACAAAAAACGATGAACTTGTTGGATTAGGTTGGTTGTGTTTTCAGAGTTAAAGCTCGCTTGAGATTGCGGAGGGCTTGTAGTAGGAGTCTCCGGGTGACCTTTGTCAAAACGGGATAATTAAGTCCTTTCTACAAGCAAATACGCATGGTGGTTTGTTTCTTAATTTTGCTTGTTGATGCTCTACGTCTACAACCCGCGGCAGGTACGCGATTGCCGGTGGCAGAAGTGTGTTCGCCTTTTTTGTTGTTGAATGCCTAGCAGCAGCGGACCACCATTGTATCGATGCAGGCCCGCGCGCGCGACTTCAACACCGCAACAGCGGTCAAAAAAAGGTCAATCCGTTTTGACGAGAGCTCAGCTCAGCTCGTCGTTCACGAATACTTGTTTTGCAGGTGCTGGCGGGGTTGCAATGGGCCAAGTTTGGCCTCCCGTTACGCAAGCTTTTCCTTTTCGCCTGGGTTGTTCTCGTGTAAGGGATCTCTGTCCAGAGAGCAGACGTGCCAGCTGAGAGCCGGTGAGAGGTCTTCAGTGAGCTGGTTCGCTCGTTGCTCAAGCTTACATTTTCGGAATACGTTGCAATGCCTTGAGTCCCCTCTCTTCTCTGACAACTCTTCCGTCGTGGGACGACACTCGCCTTCGTTCTTCTGATTCTAATGATTGGTACTGCTTTTTGTGGTTCCGGTGACAAGTGCTCGGTTGCCTGTGACGGCGTTCTTTTTTGATTGGTGTGCAGAGTATTAGGTTGCTTCGGTTCACAGCGATATTCTTTCGTGCAGTAGTGTCCAGCTCAAAGGGAGCCGCTCTTGGCATCTCTGAGGCTGTGAAAGCGCTGTTCAGGCCAAGTACCTCCTGGAAGTGTGATGCGCCTTCCGATTGGAAAGCCCTAAGAACTCGACGCAACACGCACAAACGCGTGTATCCCGCCGGTGTGTCTTTGCCGTGTTGAACACTGCCATTCGTCCTGTTTTATGCCGGCGAGGTGGCTCCCCTCACCACGATCAGGCGTCTCCTTCCTCCGATCATCGTCGCTGAAGAAGAACATCTGGTCGTCGTCTTGCGAGTAGTGGATTTCAACGGTGCCGGTCTCGTCGTCGTCGGTCTCTTCTCGGCACCCTGGACCCAACATCAGGGCGAGCCCTGATGTTGGGTGGATGCGGTTTTGCGCGTCTTGAACCCGAGCCCGTTCTGGACTGGGCGCAGGCCGCGACGCCACGGCTTCCTCCCGCTGCTGCGGCCGGTGTTGGTCGCACACGACGAGCTCGACACCCGCGACGAGTGGTCTTCGGCGCAGCCGGCAACAGCGTCGATCTTGCCGGCGGCCGGCGGCGCGGCGTCTGCTGCCGCAGCCCCCCGGCCCGGCTGCCCGCTCGCCGTGCCCGAGGGCCTTCTTCTTCATCTCTTCGCCGCACCGCTTCTCGTCTTCAGCCATCGGCTACGGCGCAACAGCGAAAGACAGGGGACCCCCTGATAGACGAACTCCAAGTGCGACGTGCCTTTCAGCCAGTGAGCACTCAAAGCTCAAAGCTCGACGTAAAACGCACCAACCCGGCCGGAGTGTCTTCGCTGTGTTGAACACTACCATCCGTTCTGGGGAACCACCTTCTCCGCGGTCAGGCATCTCCTTCCTCCGATCTGCCTTCCTCGTCGCTGAAGAAGAACATCTGGTCATCATCTTGCGAGTAGTGGATTTCAACGGTGTCGGTCTCGTCATCGTCGGCTTCTTCTCGGCACCCTGGACCCAACATCAGGGCGAGCCCGGATGTTGGGTGGATGCGGCTTTGCGCGTCTTGAACCCGAGCCCGTTCTGGACTGGGCGCAGGCCGCGACGCCACGGCTTCCTCCCGCTGCTGCGGGCCGGTGTTGGTCGCACACGACGAGCTCGACGCCCGCGACGAGTGATCTTCGGCGCAGCCGGCAACAGCGTCGATCTTGCCGGCGGCCGGCGGCGCGGCGTCTGCTGCCGCAGCCCCGGTCCCGCCGCAGATGCGGGGGGCCCCCGGCCCGGCTGCCCGCTCGCCGTGCCCGAGGGCCTTCTTCTTCATCTCTTCGCCGCACCGCTTCTCGTCTTCAGCCTCGTTCGACTCGTCTTCGTCATCGGCTACGGCGCAACAGCGAAAGACCTTCACAAACATGCCGAGCCAGACACCAACCTCGTCTCCCCGCTCTCCCGCTTTGTCGTCTCGTGATCTAGAAAGAAGGCGACGTCGAGTTGCTTGCGTGCCGGGTTTGAATTCAACAACGGTGTCGACCGTTGGGTCCAATTTCCTTCTTTATCTTTGTGTTTTGCGCGACCTTTTTTTAGAGTTATAGTTCGCTTGAGAATCCGGGATTTTAGAGTCTACCTTCGTCGAATGGGACCTTTTAAAGCTAATACGTACTGGGTTAGGGGGGCATGCATGGCTTCTTTCGTGTACACGTTACTTGCTCGCTTTGGCAAGTCAGGTTCGAAACAATTTGTGACCGACCAAGTTCTCGTTTTTAGAGTTATAGTTCGCTTGAGAATCCGGGATTTTAGAGTCTCCGGGTGACTTGTCGAATGGGTTCTTTTAAAGCTAATACTGGGGGGGCATGCCATGCATGGCTTCTTTCGTGTACTTTTTGTGTGTTGCTCACGCGAACCTCACCGAATCCACGATAACTATTGGAAGCGGGGAGCTCTCCTTCGCGCTACCCGGTTGCTGCCGGAATGCACGGGCCGGGATGCGGGTCGAAAATGCCAACTCAGAAACCTGCAGAGGAAGCACACTACTTTGCAGACAGCCGGCGCACGTGCTGCAGGTCCCTCAACCCCCCAGGCAGACCTTCACACGGATTCAGCCCTAACACCGTGTATGCACAGGCTCCTTCGGTTGCCGACTTCAACTGCCTCCCTTCGGTTGTTGTGCCGTCGGGGTTTCCGCCAGGAAGGTGAAAATACTCGAGGCTGCCTTATGCTTACTTCGAAGGAAGCTGGAGGGGGAGCAACAAAACAACCCGCAAACCACTACAAAGTGGGTCTTTTTTGTTGAACGCTTACGCCCATCACTAAACCCAGATTTACCTGTGTTTCGTGTGGGCTACAGCACATTTACCTCCTTTGATCTTTTGCAGCTGGCAGCCTCCTCAAGTATTTCCTACAAAGCAGGTGCTTAAACAAGAACTCTCACTTGCAATCCTTCAATAAGAAGATCGCTAAAGTTGGCGGTCAACGGCACAGGCGCGGCGTCTTTGTGCGTGTCTTCGGGTGCGATACCCCCGGGACGGATTATCCACGCCGGTCTGTCTGCGCCTTTATACGCGGTGGAGTCCAACCTCAGAACCGGAGGCTAAGCTGAAGTTAAAAAGCAGGTGCCACACCCGCGTTTCGGCTTTCAGCTTTCGGGGGTGTCTGACGCGCTACGGTTGTCCCTTTTTAACTTCTGAGGCTGCCTCCACTGTGTAGCTGACGATGCACCTTCTCGGTGCAAGCAATTTTGTTGTGAACGCTTACGCCCGCCACTGAACCCAGATCCACCTGTGCTTCATGTGGTCCTCAAGTGTTTCCTACAACGCAGGTGCTTACAAGAAAATTGCGGGCTTTTCCCGAGTGCGTCGGTGGAGGACTTTTCGAAACGTCAAGAAGCAAGAAACCTCCGGTGTACAGAACAAGCGCACTGGAGCAAGGTTGCTCGTCATCGTATTACGGGTGCAGCGGAAGCCACAAGGACACGATCACGGGACGTACAAAAGGAGACCAGATGGCAGATGCGCCAGAAAAAAGGTATTTGGCTCAACAACAACTTCTTTTTTGCGGCACTGGAAGCTTGCCTGCGAGGCTTCGGCGGTTTGGCCTTCGGCCCGACCTGTGTGGGTAGCAGTGTGCAAGTCTATCCACTCCCAGAGGCCGTGTCCTGACTTGATGGTCGGACACACTCTTCCTGTTCCGTTTCCGGAACGAATGAAGCGAATGTCCCAGTCCCAGTGGAGGGCGCGTGTCCGGCGCGCACCACTCCTGACAATCACCGGCATAGCCCTGCCCGGGTTCTTGCCTGCAAGCTGGGTACCATGCCGCCGTGACTGACTAGCTTCTTTCGGCCCAGTCATCCACCGTCAAATCGTCGTTGAAGTAGAGGTGGATAGCGGGCGTGTAGTAGTCCTCGGGCAGCCCCAATTTCTCGAATTCATCGGTCTCATCAAAGATGTCGTTCTCTTCGAGCGTCTTCGCCATGTCAAGCTCGCGAGACTCTTCTTCTTGCCGCTTCCATGTGTACGACCCCGCGTGAGCATTGATGTCGATGTACCTGTGATGGGAGGCCAGATGGCTCGTCGTCGTGGGTGCACAGCTTTCCCACAATGCCACAACACGTTTTCCCTCAATGTATTGTCGGCTAGAATCTTGACAGGTCAAGTAACTGTAGACAGAACGCAGGATTTTGGTAGAGGTCCAAATGTGGAACACACGGTAGCACAAAATAGCCGAAACTGGTCAAAGGAACTTCCGAGAGGCAGGCAAGAGTGTGGGTCACTCAACTGTCATCAGCTTCACGTTTCAATGTGGGGCGTGAACGCTAAACACCAACAACTGCGCGGGCCCAAAACCGAAAACCATCAGGGGGAAGCAGCAAACCCTGTCCCCTCCGTGTCTCGCTGTGCTTTCTCAGAAACCGAGTCGACGTGCGACGACGGTGAAAACAGAACACTGCAATTGGACAAGACTGCTGGAGAAAAAATGCAACAGACCGCTTTTGAATGTCTGCGAGGGCCTCTTCGCTGCAGACCTCGAGGGTCGTCTCGTGGTGGTTCAAGGTGTTGATGATGCGCACGAGCCGGGGTTTTTTCGTCAGGAACCCGATTACGTAGGACTCGTCCTGCCACCAAGGCACTTCGTACCCGTGGTCGATGCTGCTGTCGACAGCGAGAGAGGGAACATGAATGAATCTGCCATCCGGGTGGTAGTAATTCTGCAGGCCGGTGTTCATATCGGTGCATCGATGGATGTCGGGCGGTGTTTTCGACTTGTCGATCCAGTTGCTGATGTCCGTGCCCGCCGATCTGACAATTGGCATGGATGCAGCTCCCTTATACTGCGCAATCAACGGGGTCAGGTCCAGTACTTTTCCAAGCAGGCTGACCCAGCAGTCGTCCTCCGTATTGTGCCGCCGCACCTCGTTGGGCGTGAAGTATCGCGTCGCCATTTCCCCCCTTCTTTGGGCACGGTCGGTAGTTCGTAAACACAACGAAAGGGGGGAAAATCTTAGTTTAATGTTTAGGCAGAACACTGCCTCTCATGCATGGTTCATGCTACATCAAGTCTTCGTCGAAGAAAGTAAAATAAAATAGGGGAAAGGGAAAAGGGTCGCAGGGAGTCTAAGACTCCGCAGGTAGGGTATGAAACCTTGAGGGACTAGTCCTCTATATTCTTTTTTCACCGCGGTATTGTGTGCACCTCGTTCTTCGTCTCTGGTTTCGCTCTTGAGAGGGGGTGGTCAGAAAACGCGAAAACCGGGAAATGCAATGGGAATTGCAGGGAGCACGTAACTCATCAGGTCGTCCAACGCAGTAGCGGGCTGGGTTCGCCTATGCCCGTCAGCAGTTAAGTGTCGCTTGAAAATCGAATCTCGCGGTCTGCATTCAACTTTGGATTCGACGATTGGCTTGCTGACCACTATAGACCGATTCGATCCGGTTTGACCCCCGCGCGGCAGGAGCCTGGGAAGGTGCGGTCACTGCTGCAACAAGCTTTCTATTCTCCCCATTCCGACGGGTGGGCTTTGCGCCGATCCGACGCCCTATATGATCGGGCGCCTCCTATCTTCAACTCCACCTCATACTCTTCGCCGTGCCACAAGCGTCTTCGGCATCCCATCAGCATGTCGATAGAAACAAAACCGCCAGAATCTGCCAAGACGTTCTGCAAGCACTTCTCTCTGAGAGGGAACACCGACCCGGATAGGGACACTTGCACGGGGGATAGATCGTTGTGTTTTGTCATCTGCTCCAGTCTCCACGTCTCTGCAGAAAGGGCAGGTAAAAGGAACAACCGTCGATGATTCTTGCGCAAGAGGGCAAGGGGAAGGGGTGGGTGAGCAAACGCGAGCAAGGAGTCTTTCGAGTGAGAGAAGCCCTGTTTCAACAGTTCATTCGCTGGGAAGAGTTAATCTTCGAATCCAAGGATTGCTACACGACGAAAAGCTTCACTCTCCACAAAAAATCCCTCACACACACATTTATATCGACAGACACCGAAAAACGCAGAAGACTATGGAACTGGGGAGATATGTCATAGGGTCCGGCAGCATCAACGTAGCACCTACATGTTTGATACACCCGGTAACCCCAAAAAGACAGGAAGAACAACTGGGTGAAGGAAAACATTGGAACAACAGACCCGCATAATCACAGCAATGAAAGGAAACGGGCCTCGTTTCGCCGGCAGGCCTTCTTCATGATTGCCCGTGCCGGGAGCAAGTGACCCTCGTTCCCGTCCAACACCTGGAGCTATCAGTTGTGTTCAATGCTGGAAATAAAACGAGAATGGTGTTGGATGACATCATCGGGAAGACCGTTTGGCAAACGGTAGCGTCTTAGTACAAGTTTCTTGAGGCCGGTGTGAGACACGGCATCTGAATGTCAGTTTAGAAGTTGCGCCGTTCGCCTTAGACGGTCGTGGCTTAGTAATAAACTTTGATGTGGCTTGAAGAGTTGACTGGGACTGCGTGTCTCTTATCCAGCAATCTGCTTCCGCAAGTTCTGCGAAAACAACGCCTTGCCCTTCATGCTGCTGACCATGAAGCTAGGGAACTTGAACCCGCCGGCCTCGCCCGTGCCAGCCTTCTTGCCGACTGTCGCGAACATCATGACCTTGTCACTGGCTTTGTATGCCTTTGTCTTCTTGGAACCCGTCAACAAGGCCACCAGGTTGCCAGCGCACGCGTCGGCGTGCGCTGTCGCCTTCATCATCATCTTGCTCTCAACGTCATTGCAGTCGCCAATGGCCCACACGTTGTCCTTGCCCTTGGCCCGCAGGTAAGTGTCCACCGAGATCTCGCCCTTGGCGTTGGTCATGTTCGACGGCACGAAATCCGTGTTGGGTCGCACGCCGACGAGAGGCAGATACACGTCGGCAGGCAGCGATGTACCCGTGGAGAGCAAGACTTGGCCGTTCTCGTGTGACTTCACCCTCGTCTTGTACACAATCTTGACCTTGTTCTTCAGCAGCGCAGCAGCGGCGACAGCGCTTGTTTTGGGCATGCACACATTGAGCACGCGGTCGGAGGAAACGACGAGAGTGACAGACTTGGCTCCTGTGACGGCATACTTCTCGCCGAGCTCGCCGGCCGTTTCGACGCCCGTCGCGCCACCTCCCGCGATGACAATCGACTTCGCAGACGCGATCTGTTTCTGCAGTGTGTGCAGCGCCGACTTCGTCGCTTCGGTCGTCCCGAGGAGCTTGAACGGCAAGTTTGGCTCAACCATCGAAGAGCCAGTGGCGATCACCAGCTGGTCGTAGGTCAACGTACGAGTGCTGCTGTCAGCAAGCTCGACGCCAACTGTGTTCGATTCTGACGTCAGAGAAGAAGCAGTGCCGACCACCATCTCGAAGGCAGTCTTGGGGTAGGACGCAAAATTCGAGGCAATGTCGGCGAAGACGACGTCGTCAGCCATCTCGCCGGGTACCACGGCACGGACCGCGGCGATGTTCCAGTAGAACTGCGTGTTCGGAGTCACAAGAATGACTTTCAGTGCGGGAACCTTCGAGAGCGCCTTCTTCAATATTCTGTGCGCGATTTGCACGCCGGCGAACCCTCCACCCAGAATTACGACCGTCTTTTTCGACATTGTGCGTACGCTGTCTGACGACTGGCAGCCCATGCAATTCTTTTTAACTTCGGGGTATTGTGCCCTGTCGGTTTGAGAATGAGCTACAGCTCATGAATACTAACAGGAATTTACTTTCAAAGAGTTAAATTTCACTTGAAATTCCGGGGTTTTAGCGTCTCCGTGTGACCGGTCACGAATGGGTTCTCTTAGAGCAAGAAAGGTCTATGTGGTTACGCGTTGTATATTTGGTGCACGCTTTCGTTATGGGTTATGGTTAACCATGTCCGGGACTGTGTGTGACCAACAAGAATTTACTTTTGTATGTAGACTGCCCGTGATACCACCACACGGTGGTCCACAGCAATTGGGTGCGCTGCAGTGTGTGGCTACCAAGCCAGTTTTTGCCAGTCCGTCAACCAAGCCAGCAAAGGCTACGATAAGTTCATAACAAATAGGTGCGGCATTCGTTTCTACGAGCCGGCAGAGGACTTGCTGCAATGGAGGCGGGGGCAGTGCACTTTCTCCGCCGCAGCCATGCCTCAGCAGCAAGAGTCAGCCATCCAAGGCCAAGCCCAGGCAACCAAAGCCGAAGTCAGCAAGACAGAGCCAGGTATCAGTAACACCTAGCCGTTGATTCAAGGCCAGCCACGAAAACAGAGCCAGCCACCTGAGGCAAAGCCAGCTTGCCAGCCCCAGGAACATGATCGGAATCAATTATAGAGCCTGCAGTATATCGGTGGCCCACTCCTGTGGCACACTAGCGGCGGTTGTCTGCAGGATGCCAAAAGCCCAGCACAACGATATGTCCGAACACAATCCACGAAGAACATCCCAGAGTTCCTTTTCTGCATCACAGAATACAAGGGGGTTTGGGTAGCGCGGTAACAACTCTGCGTGTTCGGAGGACTGATACCTTCTTCCTTCTTCCGTGTAATGCATGCCTTCTACACTTCAGCCGAACATGTAGGTGTAGTAGTAGTAGTAGTATGTGTCGTCTGCCGAAGCAGCCGGAGACAGCAGGCGCAGGGGGCAGGTCTTGCTCTCCAATTCTCTTCCTCATGGAGACCCGCCCCCGGCAATCCCGACTGTCCAATCACTGTCGAGAAAGGTTTGTGCCCTATAGTGATGAGGTGGTTGACCAGGCCCCCACGAAGCCTTATACACAACACGGCTACAACACGAGGATGCAGCCCTGCTTAGGTGTGCACTCAGCCATCACAGGGCCTCAGATCTCGCTACTTGACCTGACACAGCTGCCACCCAGAAGGCCGCAGCAGTAACCTTCGCAATGAAGGCACGCGCGGCTGAGTGTATGTAGGCGATCCATACAACAGCTGCATCAGACGCAGCTTGATCCGAGAGCTCGCTAGGGGAGGTGACGCTGCTCACCTGTCAGTCTCACAACCGACTGCTGCCCGAACTACACTTCAGTCCATGTCTCTGCCGAACGTGCAGGTGAAAAAAAGCAAACGTTTGAAAGATTCTTGCGCAGTAGGCAAGTCAGGGGGGAAAATGAGCAAACGCGAGCAACAAATATTCCGAGGAAGAGAAGCCCTGTTTCTGCAGTTGCAGTTCATTTGACCGGAAGACTTAATCTTCGAACCCCCAAGGATCCTTATACGACAAGCCGCTCAAAGGCACATGGTAAAACACATGTCTGGAACTGGGGAGGGATGGGGTCCGGTAGCATCAAGGTCGCATCCTACAAGCTTGATGCTTCCGGCCACCCAAATAAGACGGTGGACTACCGGGTGAGAAGGGGATCACTGGAACAGCAGACGTGCATAACCACAGCGATGAAAAGAAACGGGCCTGGTTTCGCCGGCCGGTATTCTTCATGAATGACCGTGCCGGGAACAAATGACCCTCGTTCCCTCCAACACCTGGAAATAACTCTGTGTGTTCTATATCTTCTGGAAGACAGTTTGGTAAACGGTTGCGCAATTTCCTCGAGGATAGACCCAGTATGAGAGACGGGATCTTCATGTAACTTTCGGAGGTGCGCCGCTCGCCTTAGACGGTCGTGGTGGCTTAATAATAAACTTTGATGTGACATGAAGAGCTGACTGGGACTGTGTGTCTCTCTTATCCAGCAATCTGCTTCTGCAAGTTCTGCGAAAACAACGCCTTGCCCTTCATGCTGCTGACCATGAAGCTAGGGAACTTGAACCCGCCGGCCTCGCCCGTGCCAGCCTTCTTGCCGACTGTCGCGAACATCATGACCTTGTCACTGGCTTTGTATGCCTTTGTCTTCTTGGAACCCGTCAACAAGGCCACCAGGTTGCCGGCGCAAGCGTCGGCATGCGCTGTCGCCTTCATCATCATCTTGCTCTCGACGTCGTTGCAGTCGCCAATGGCCCACACGTTGGTCTTGCCCTTTGCCCGCAGGTATGTGTCCACCGAGATCTCGCCCTTGGCGTTGGTCATGTTCGACGGCACGAAACCCGTGTTGGGTCGCACGCCGACGAGAGGCAGATACACGTCGGCAGGCAGCGATGTACCCGTGGAGAGCAAGACTTGGCCGTTCTCGTGTGACTTCACCCTCGTCTTGTACACAATCTTGACCTTGTTCTTCAGCAGCGCAGCAGCGGCAACGGCGCTTGTTTTGGGCATGCACACATTGAGCACGCGGTCGGAGGAAACGACGAGAGTGACAGACTTGGCTCCTGTGACGGCATACTTCTCGCCGAGCTCGCCGGCCGTTTCGACGCCCGTCGCGCCACCTCCCGCGATGACAATCGACTTCGCAGACGCGATCTGTTTCTGCAGTGTGTGCAGCGCCGACTTCGTCGCTTCGGTCGTCCCGAGGAGCTTGAACGGCAAGTTTGGCTCAACCATCGAAGAGCCAGTGGCGATCACCAGCTGGTCGTAGGTCAACGTACGAGTGCTGCTGTCAGCAAGCTCGACGCCAACTGTGTTCGATTCTGACGTCAGAGAAGAAGCAGTGCCGACCACCATCTCGAAGGCAGTCTTGGGGTAGGACGCAAAATTCGAGGCAATGTCGGCGAAGACGACGTCGTCAGCCATCTCGCCGGGTACCACGGCACGGACCGCGGCGATGTTCCAGTAGAACTGCGTGTTCGGAGTCACAAGAATGACTTTCAGTGCGGGAACCTTCGAGAGCGCCTTCTTCAATATTCTGTGCGCGATTTGCACGCCGGCGAACCCTCCACCCAGAATTACGACCGTCTTTTTCGACATTGTGCGTACGCTGTCTGACGACTGGCAGCCCATGCAATTCTTTTTAACTTCGGGGTATTGTGCCCTGTCGGTTTGAGAATGAGCTACAGCTCATGAATACTAACAGGAATTTACTTTCAAAGAGTTAAATTTCACTTGAAATTCCGGGGTTTTAGCGTCTCCGTGTGACCGGTCACGAATGGGTTCTCTTAGAGCAAGAAAGGTCTATGTGGTTACGCGTTGTATATTTGGTGCACGCTTTCGTTATGGGTTATGGTTAACCATGTCCGGGACTGTGTGTGACCAACAAGAATTTACTTTTGTATGTAGACTGCCCGTGATACCACCACACGGTGGTCCACAGCAATTGGGTGCGCTGCAGTGTGTGGCTACCAAGCCAGTTTTTGCCAGTCCGTCAACCAAGCCAGCAAAGGCTACGATAAGTTCATAACAAATAGGTGCGGCATTCGTTTCTACGAGCCGGCAGAGGACTTGCTGCAATGGAGGCGGGGGCAGTGCACTTTCTCCGCCGCAGCCATGCCTCAGCAGCAAGAGTCAGCCATCCAAGGCCAAGCCCAGGCAACCAAAGCCGAAGTCAGCAAGACAGAGCCAGGTATCAGTAACACCTAGCCGTTGATTCAAGGCCAGCCACGAAAACAGAGCCAGCCACCTGAGGCAAAGCCAGCTTGCCAGCCCCAGGAACATGATCGGAATCAATTATAGAGCCTGCAGTATATCGGTGGCCCACTCCTGTGGCACACTAGCGGCGGTTGTCTGCAGGATGCCAAAAGCCCAGCACAACGATATGTCCGAACACAATCCACGAAGAACATCCCAGAGTTCCTTTTCTGCATCACAGAATACAAGGGGGTTTGGGTAGCGCGGTAACAACTCTGCGTGTTCGGAGGACTGATACCTTCTTCCTTCTTCCGTGTAATGCATGCCTTCTACACTTCAGCCGAACATGTAGGTGTAGTAGTAGTAGTAGTATGTGTCGTCTGCCGAAGCAGCCGGAGACAGCAGGCGCAGGGGGCAGGTCTTGCTCTCCAATTCTCTTCCTCATGGAGACCCGCCCCCGGCAATCCCGACTGTCCAATCACTGTCGAGAAAGGTTTGTGCCCTATAGTGATGAGGTGGTTGACCAGGCCCCCACGAAGCCTTATACACAACACGGCTACAACACGAGGATGCAGCCCTGCTTAGGTGTGCACTCAGCCATCACAGGGCCTCAGATCTCGCTACTTGACCTGACACAGCTGCCACCCAGAAGGCCGCAGCAGTAACCTTCGCAATGAAGGCACGCGCGGCTGAGTGTATGTAGGCGATCCATACAACAGCTGCATCAGACGCAGCTTGATCCGAGAGCTCGCTAGGGGAGGTGACGCTGCTCACCTGTCAGTCTCACAACCGACTGCTGCCCGAACTACACTTCAGTCCATGTCTCTGCCGAACGTGCAGGTGAAAAAAAGCAAACGTTTGAAAGATTCTTGCGCAGTAGGCAAGTCAGGGGGGAAAATGAGCAAACGCGAGCAACAAATATTCCGAGGAAGAGAAGCCCTGTTTCTGCAGTTGCAGTTCATTTGACCGGAAGACTTAATCTTCGAACCCCCAAGGATCCTTATACGACAAGCCGCTCAAAGGCACATGGTAAAACACATGTCTGGAACTGGGGAGGGATGGGGTCCGGTAGCATCAAGGTCGCATCCTACAAGCTTGATGCTTCCGGCCACCCAAATAAGACGGTGGACTACCGGGTGAGAAGGGGATCACTGGAACAGCAGACGTGCATAACCACAGCGATGAAAAGAAACGGGCCTGGTTTCGCCGGCCGGTATTCTTCATGAATGACCGTGCCGGGAACAAATGACCCTCGTTCCCTCCAACACCTGGAAATAACTCTGTGTGTTCTATATCTTCTGGAAGACAGTTTGGTAAACGGTTGCGCAATTTCCTCGAGGATAGACCCAGTATGAGAGACGGGATCTTCATGTAACTTTCGGAGGTGCGCCGCTCGCCTTAGACGGTCGTGGTGGCTTAATAATAAACTTTGATGTGACATGAAGAGCTGACTGGGACTGTGTGTCTCTCTTATCCAGCAATCTGCTTCTGCAAGTTCTGCGAAAACAACGCCTTGCCCTTCATGCTGCTGACCATGAAGCTAGGGAACTTGAACCCGCCGGCCTCGCCCGTGCCAGCCTTCTTGCCGACTGTCGCGAACATCATGACCTTGTCACTGGCTTTGTATGCCTTTGTCTTCTTGGAACCCGTCAACAAGGCCACCAGGTTGCCGGCGCAAGCGTCGGCATGCGCTGTCGCCTTCATCATCATCTTGCTCTCGACGTCGTTGCAGTCGCCAATGGCCCACACGTTGGTCTTGCCCTTTGCCCGCAGGTATGTGTCCACCGAGATCTCGCCCTTGGCGTTGGTCATGTTCGACGGCACGAAACCCGTGTTGGGTCGCACGCCGACGAGAGGCAGATACACGTCGGCAGGCAGCGATGTACCCGTGGAGAGCAAGACTTGGCCGTTCTCGTGTGACTTCACCCTCGTCTTGTACACAATCTTGACCTTGTTCTTCAGCAGCGCAGCAGCGGCAACGGCGCTTGTTTTGGGCATGCACACATTGAGCACGCGGTCGGAGGAAACGACGAGAGTGACAGACTTGGCTCCTGTGACGGCATACTTCTCGCCGAGCTCGCCGGCCGTTTCGACGCCCGTCGCGCCACCTCCCGCGATGACAATCGACTTCGCAGACGCGATCTGTTTCTGCAGTGTGTGCAGCGCCGACTTCGTCGCTTCGGTCGTCCCGAGGAGCTTGAACGGCAAGTTTGGCTCAACCATCGAAGAGCCAGTGGCGATCACCAGCTGGTCGTAGGTCAACGTACGAGTGCTGCTGTCAGCAAGCTCGACGCCAACTGTGTTCGAGTCGGGCGTCAGAGAAGAAGCGGTGCCGACCACCATCTCGAAGGCAGTCTTGGGGTAGGACGCAAAATTCGGGGCGATGTCGGCGAAGACGACGTCGTCAGCCATCTCGCCGGGTACCACGGCACGGACCGCGGCGATGTTCCAGTAGAACTGCGTGTTCGGAGTCACCAGAATGACTGACAGCGCGGGTGCCTTCGGTAGCGCTTTCTTCAACAGTGCGTGCGCGATTTGCACGCCGGCGAACCCTCCGCCCAGAATCACGACAGTCGTTTGAGGCATTGTGCGTGCGTTCGGATTGTTCGACGGCAGGCAACCCATGTGTTTTCTTTCTTTCCCTTGAGATTTCTAGCAGACCTATCGGGTTTAGGTTACTCCAACGCGTATGTCCCGTGGTATAAAGATATTCCTGAACCCGGGGTACCCTTGAGATTCTGGTAGAGATGCGTGGATCTGACATTATTTTTGACGCTTCGACAAGCTCTCCCCGGCATGCAAACCCTCTGCAACACGCGTGTTTCAGAGCAGCCGGAGACAGCAGGCGCAGGGGGCAGGTCTTGCTTTACTTTTCTCTTCTTCATGGAGACCCGCCCCCGGCATCCCGACTGTCCAATCACTGTCGAGAAAGGTTGCGCCTATTGTGATGAGGTGGTTGACCAGGCCCCCACGAAGCTGGTAGTTTAATGTCAGCTAATTTCGCGCAAAGCCCCGGCAGGGAACGAAATTTACGAAACAGGAACGCTGAATCTTTTCTTACCTAGTTTGGTTCATTTCGGGAACTGTCGCTTTCCGGAACTGACCTCCTTATTTCGAAACAGTGTCGAACACGCGATTGGATGAGGGGATCCCACGGGATCTGACTAATAGGACTGATTGTGGTCTCTTTTGGCCTGCTTCCTTCAGTCGGGCCTCCAGGTTGTTTGTGGTCTCTTTTGGCCTGCTTCCTTTAGTCGGGCCTCCAGGTTGATTGTGGTCTCTTTTGGCCTGCTCCTGCGCCCAAGCCCGGCACACGCCGGCTTCCAGGTTGATTGTGGTCTCTTTTGGCCTGCTCCTGATCCCACGGGATCTGGCTAATAGGATTGATTGTGGTCTCTTTTGGCCTGCTTCCTTTAGTCGGGCCTCCAGGTTGATTGTGGTCTCTTTTGGCCTGCTCCTGACGAGATCCCACGGGATCTGGCTAATAGGATTGATTGTGGTCTTTTTTGGCCTGCTTCCTTTAGTCGGGCCTCCAGGTTGATTGTGGTCTCTTTGGCCTGCTCCTGCGCCCGAGCCTAGGCGCGGCTCTGCATCCAGGTATTGTGCCCAGGTGTTGAGGTTTCTTTTTATCTCTGTATGAACCGGCTGAGTTTCTCCGGGGACTTCACACAAGGCGGCCGTTGTGAATCTGAAAGCATGCGCATCGGACTCCGGAGAGCGCCCGGGCCTTCCCCAAGCACAGCAAGAACGCAAGTCCCTTCTTACTGCTCGACTCGGACCTTCCCGATCACGACAGGCAGCTCAGCCGAGGGACCAAGCCCGCGGGCATGATCGTAAGCGGAACGGCTCAAGGCCCGAAGAAGATGCTTTACTGAAGAGGTCTAAGACGGGCAATTGACTCCCAAGAGACATGACATCTTCGCCTTCCCCTGCCCACGCCTATCAGCCGACCCCGGCCATCGTATCAAGGAATCAGGAAGTCATCAACATCACCATCAACCAAGTCATCGGCACCATACCCGACTCGGCTCTGCCGCGTCTGTTGATCAGCAAGAGGGCGTCTTCAGAATTCTACCATCACACCACCATCAGCCGAGTCATGGGCACCATACTCGACTCGGCTCTGCCGTTTCTGTTAATCAGCAAGAGCGTCTTCGGAATCCCACCATCACGCAGCCGTCTGTCGCCCGAGATTCAGGATGTTCTGAAGAGGCACTCCTTCCCCGAGAAAGCCCTCGACGCCATGCCAGCGGTGAGGAGATGCCCCAGCTCGATGGCGAAATGGAGGCCGCAATCAGTTATTCCTCAGCAACGCCGGTTCATGAGGCGCAGCGTATGCGCTCACAGTTCTTGGCTCGCTGGAGGAAGAGGTCTGACGAGCTGTCGCCCCACGAAGGAGATCCTTGTCACGTCGAACTACTCGGCGAGATGCTTCGCGACCTGCGTATCTCAGGTGTTGACGATCTCCTGTTCCACCTGAAGACGGGTTGCCCCATGTCAGGCGTGGTCGGGTACGGAGGGCTCTACACTCCGGGCCCCCCCGGGGCATCTGAGATGACAGAGGAAGAGTTGGTCCGGCGTCAGGGCGACGTTCTAGCGAGGTCGGTGCGGGCCATCCGTTCCGACTCCAAGGATAACAGGCTGGCGATATGGCGCTCCGTGCAGAAGGAGGTTGCTGCCGGTTATATGGTAGCGGTTCGTCCCCCAGCTAACGCCGTCTATCTCAGGAGGTTCCTGATTCGCCAAGTGAAGTTTGACGACGAGGGCTCCCGCATCAAGGAGCGGGCCTGCGACGATGGTCGCATGGCACTGGTGAACAAGTCCGTCCACATGTCCACGCCGGTGAAGTTGGACACGTACGTGGAGGTGGCCAGGCGGGCGGCTTTCGGAGCGCTGGAAAGCGACCCCGCCGCCACGTTCCGGTCTGTGGGTCTGGACCACAAGGACGCGTACCGCCAGTTGCGCGCCAGGAACGACAGGCTGTGCAGGTGCGTCGTCGTGGAGAACCCTGAGGATGGTGAGGTGGCGTACTTCCGGATGGAGCGGATATCCTTCGGCGGAACAGCGGCTGTTGTGCACAACGCTTTCGCTAGGATCCTGGCGAGGGTGGTCCGCCGCGGGCTCCGGCTTCCGTTGTGCCAGTATTACGACGACTTCGCCGCCCCGACCCTGGACAACTGTCGTGGTTGTTGCCGCCGCGCAAGCCGCCACCGTTTGGCCACGGCTCGCACGCGCAGCCTCGCAGGGAGACTTCGCCGGTCGGCTCTGTCCCATAGCTTGGTGGGCCAGTTAAGGGCCGTAACCGTTAGAGAACTGTTTGTCGGAAGAGCGCATTAAACATACGTTAAATTAGCGGAATGAGAAGGGAACCACGGTTCCGAGTGACCCATCTCGAGGGAGGTAATTTTACTTATACACAACACGGCTACAACACGAGGATGCAGCCCTGCTTAGGTGTGCACTCAGCCATCAGGCCATTGGCTGCTAAGCACCCCCCGACCGGTCGATTTGCCACTTTTGTGGCCCTCTATTCGCCGGGCGGTGCTGTCAGCACTTGTTCTGCCTCGCATCAGTACATGATGCTGGCGGTTGGGGGATCGGCGACCGCGACTCAATTAAGGTGCGGTCAACAGTGTCGCCACGTGAAGGCCCCTCCATGATACCTAACGTCCGCGGTTGTTGTTCGAGCAGGCCATGAACAAGTACGAAAGAAAGGGGAAAAAAGCTGCCGGTTTCTTCGCCTTTCGTTATTTTCGGCTAGTTTGACGAGTCGCGTGAACAGGCACACGGCCCCATGACAGGGTTGTACTCGGGTGGCGCTCATGCGCCTTTGGTTGAAATCTAGCAAGGGGCTGGGCTCCGAAGGGAACCCCTCGGGAGAAACGCCCATCGTACCTCGCCCACCCAGAGGGTTCGTGCTGCTGCTCCCCGCCTGAGGAACCGAAGGACCGTCCGCTGATGAGTCAGGTCCACAGCAATCTACACGGTGAGGTCCAGCCTCAGAAGCTGGAGTGAAAGAGGGTGTGCCCGACACCCTCTTTCCGACCGAGTCACACCCGAAAAGCGGGTGTGCTCCAATCAAAACGCGTGTAAATCCACACCCGAAAAGCGGGTGTGACACCCGCTTTTTCAACAGCTTTGACACCAGCTTCTGGGGCTGGACTCTGCCGTGTCGGGAGAGTCGTTTTCTGCCTTTTTCTTTCTAGCCACATGCAATGTGTGAGGAACTGAACCTGCCAATTTGCCACCTGAAACCCCATCCGGAAATGTTCTTTCAATTGCCGAGTCTTGACCTGAAAGTTGCGGGCTATCGGAATTCGATCCTATTTTCAGAGTTTTTGTTGCAAGCTTCGAAGAAGAACGTCCGGTGCCATTATTCGCTTTTCTCCCGGCTCAACAACGTCCGGAGCAAGTACAACTTTGGTTGTCGTCTTCGTATCGCAAAAAATGCCCTCCTTCTGTTTTCCAAAACAACACAGGGGGGTTTGCAGACGTGTGCTCACCACCGCACTGGTCCCGTCTGGCGCCGTGTTTCGGTCCTTCAAGCCACATACGGCGGACCATCATCAGTGAGTGACTGCAGACAGGACAGTCACGCGGCTGTTCGCAGCTCGTCACAGCCAGGACCACCCGTGCTACCAGAGCGCAGGCGAATCCGTCGAAAGGGGGAGGAGTCCGTTGGGGGGTTTCGGTGCGGGAGAAAGAGAGCACTCCGACGTTTCTGAGCAGCGAAAGCCACTTTGATCCCCGCGTGGGGTTCCCTGCTATAGAACAAGAAGAAGACGATCGTGCACGAGCGGCACGCTAACTTAAAAGAAGAAAGACGACAACGTAGAGTAGTCGGATTGAGCGGTGGGACCGCAAGTCGGGTATGAAGACGGGCTGGGCTACAACCACAGGATCGCGTCTGGCCGCAATATTCGTCGTCGTGTCTAGAGCCAGGTCATCCACCGACAAGTGCAATTGATGCCGGGCCTCGATCGACCGCCTTTGAATTTCTGGCGTTCATTTCTCTTCGATGCTCGGGAACTCGTTTTCCTTCACGAAGCGTGTGCTTATCCTCTGACGACGGATACAGCTGCCGTCGCCATTTTCCGTAGTTCGACCAGTAATCGAAGACTCGGGTTTGGGATTCCGATCAACCGCGACAACACGCTGTGCTCTCGGGGTTTTCAGCCTCACAAAACGGTGTGGGGCAAGCCTGCAGAAAGTTGCAAGCACCGAGGACATAAGCACTAAGAAGAAATAGAAAAGAAAGCGAAATCGGCAAGACGCGGGTCAAAAGCTGCGTGCTGCACGCACAGTCACGCCGTGTCTGAGGCACGAATCATATCGACTCAATCATAGCGTCGTCCATTTCGGTGCCCTACGGGTTGAACATGCCATAGTTGAAGACCAAAGCAGAAAAAGTGGGAAACTCGTTTGCGCGCTAATGACTCCCCCCGCTAATGACTCCCCCCGCTAATGACTCCCTCCGCTATTGACTCCCTCCGCTAATGACCCCCGCTAATGACTCCCCCCGCTAATGACTCCCTCCGCTAATGACCCCCGCTAATGACTCCCCTCCGCTAATGACCCCCGCTAATGACTCCCTCCGCTAATGACTCCCCCGCTAATGACTCCCTCCGCTAATGACCCCCGCTAATGACTCCCTCCGCTAATGACTCCCTCGCTAATGACCCCCGCTAATGACTCCCCCGCTAATGACTCCCTCCGCTAATGACTCCCTCCGCTAATGACCCGCTAATGACTCCCCCGCTAATGACTCCCTCGCTAATGACCCCCGCTAATGACTCCCTCCGCTAATGACCCCCGCTAATGACTCCCCCGCTAATGACTCCCCCGCTAATGACCCCCGCTAATGACTCCCCCGCTAATGACTCCCCCGCTAATGACTCCCGCTAATGACTCCCTCCGCTAATGACCCCCGCTAATGACTCCCCCGCTAATGACTCCCTCCGCTAATGACCCCCGCTAATGACCTCCGCTAATGACTCCCTCCGCTAATGACCCCCGCTAATGACTCCCTCCGCTAATGACCCCCGCTAATGACTCCCTCCGCTAATGACCCCCGCTAATGACTCCCCCGCTAATGACTCCCCCGCTAATGACTCCCCCGCTAATGACTCCCCCGCTAATGACTCCCTCCGAATGACTCCCTCCGCTAATGACCCCCGCTAATGACTCCCCGCTAATGACTCCCTCCGCTAATGACCCCCGCTAATGACTCCCCGCGATGACTCCCCCCGCTAATGACCCCCCGCTAATGACTCCCTCCGCTAATGACTCCCCCGCTAATGACTCCCTCCGCTAATGACTCCCTCGCTAATGACCCCCGCTAATGACTCCCCCGCTAATGACTCCCTCCGCTAATGACCCCCGCTAATGACTCCCTCCGCTAATGACTCCCTCCGCTAATGACCCCCGCTAATGACTCCCTCCGCTAATGACCCCCGCTAATGACTCCCTCCGCTAATGACCCCCGCTAATGACTCCCCCGCTAATGACTCCCCCGCTAATGACCCCCCGCTAATGACTCCCCCCGCTAATGACCCTCCGCTAATGACTCCCTCCGCTAATGACCCCCGCTAATGACTCCCCCGCTAATGACTCCCTCCGCTAATGACCCCCGCTAATGACTCCTCCGCTATTGACTCCCTCCGCTAATGACCCCCGCTAATGACTCCCTCCGCTAATGACCCCCGCTAATGACTCCTCCGCTAATGACCCCCGCTAATGATCCCCCGCTAATGACTCCCCCGCTAATGACTCCCTCCGCTAATGACCCCCGCTAATGACTCCCTCCGCTAATGACTCCCTCCGCTAATGACCCCCGCTAATGACTCCCTCCGCTAATGACTCCCCCGCTAATGACCCCCGCTAATGACTCCCCCGCTAATGACTCCCCCGCTAATGACTCCCCCCGCTAATGACTCCCCCGCTAATGACTCCCTCCGCTAATGACCCCCGCTAATGACTCCCCCGCTAATGACTCCCTCCGCTAATGACCCCCGCTAATGACTCCCTCCGCTAATGACTCCCTCCGCTAATGACTCCCTCCGCTAATGACCCCCGCTAATGACTCCCCCGCTAATGACTCCCTCCGCTAATGACCCCCGCTAATGACTCCCTCCGCTAATGACTCCCCCGCTAATGACTCCCCCCGCTAATGACTCCCCCCGCTAATGACTCCCCCGCTAATGACTCCCCCGCTAATGACTCCCCCCGCTAATGACTCCCCCGCTAATGACTCCCTCCGCTAATGACCCCCGCTAATGACTCCCTCCGCTATGACTCCCTCCGCTAATGACCCCCGCTAATGACTCCCTCCGCTAATGACCCCCGCTAATGACTCCCTCCGCTAATGACCCCCGCTAATGACTCCCCCGCTAATGACCCCCGCTAATGACCCCCGCTAATGACTCCCTCCGCTAATGACCCCCGCTAATGACTCCCTCCGCTAATGACCCCCGCTAATGACTCCCCCGCTAATGACTCCCTCCGCTAATGACCCCCGCTAATGACTCCCCCGCTAATGACTCCCTCCGCTAATGACCCCCGCTAATGACTCCCCCGCTAATGACTCCCCCCGCTAATGACTCCCCCCGCTAATGACTCCCCCGCTAATGACTCCCCCCGCTAATGACCCCCGCTAATGACTCCCCCGCTAATGACTCCCCCGCTAATGACCCCCGCTAATGACTCCCCCCGCTAATTCCCCCCGCTAATGACTCCCCCGCTAATGACTCCCCCGCTAATGACCCCCGCTAATGACTCCCCCCGCTAATGACTCCCCCGCTAATGACTCCTGCACTTCAGTGAGGGAATACTGCCAAGGTTTTCGTAAGTTATAAACCATCATTTCCATTCTTCTTCTTCACCTTCACAAACAAAAGGAAGGGGGGACGTGGAGAGGGTGGCTGTTGCTTTTATGGCGGAGCAGACGTACTTCTCGAATGTCGGCGCCGGGGCGCCTGTGTATGATTTCGAATTCCCGAGGGGGTTGCAGGGCCTATTCAAGGCCAAGATCGGCGAACCCCTCGGGAGGCGGAAAATAAACAAGGCGGACTTGCTGGCTTGGGCCGGCCACCACGTCAGGGCGGTTCCCACCAACCAACACGAAGCGGCGTTCAAAGCGGTGATTGCGGGCGCGTTGGGCGTTGAAGACGAGGATCTGGAGGGCATTGCGAGCCCCTATAGACTTGCCGCGATCGCACAGGAGATCTGGCAAGTAAAGCCGGAGGCTTTCAAAGGTGAGGCCCTTCGGAAGGGATGCTGGCAAGACGGTGATCCGGTTCCTCTTCCCGCTGATGCGCAGGGGCCTCGAGACCCACCCACTCCGGTGTCGACCTTGCCTTCATCGACTACTTCGGATGATGACCTCCGTGAACAGGTGAAGCAACTGGCAGCGGCAGTTTCCATGATGGCGGAAAAGATGGGGAAGTGGGATGAGGCCCCGGCGCGACAGAAGCTGGTCGCACCCGTCGAGCCCCGGGCGAGTTCGACAGCCCCTGGTGTGCGAAGCCACTACAAGGCCCCGGAAGACCAGAATGATGTCCGGGACTGGGCGGAAGCGATGGACGCTGATGCTGATAGGTTGGTGACGAAACTGCAGATGCGTTTTGTGACAGGCAGGGGGCACCTTCCTGGCGGGGAAATCCTCGAGACCCACTTCAGGATGTTGAAGAATTGGGTTCTATCTTCGTCCCAGTTGGAGGGTTGGCAGGAATGTCCCGAACAGGTGGCCTTGGGCAACGACCTCCTTCTGCAGGTCAAGTTGCAACAGAAGTTTGTTGAGGAAGGCATGAAGAGGAGCTCGCTTCTCAGCCGTTTGGCGGAAAAAGATGACGACCCTGTTGAAGTCGCTGCGGCGCAGGAAAGGCGGGACGCTAAGAAGCGCTTTCAGTTCAAAGAGCGGAAGCCGTGGCCAAAGAGGGGGCAGGGAAACGCCAGGGCCGGGGATGCAAAATGACTGGCGTTTCCCCGGCCTCCAAGTGTGCCAGTCACAAAAAGCCACCCTCACAAAGTGATGCAAAGAAAGGGTGGCAACACGTCAGTGGCAGCAAAAGACAAGCAGTACACAAACCCGAGCTTGGGCGCGATTCATTCCTCCCTTCCGTCAACCCATACCGTTTTCAAAAACGACGTCAGCGAAAGTCTCGACACCGACGTGCGCATGATCCCGGACAACCCGACGTCCTTGATGGGAAAAACGGTTCATCGCCTTGTGGCCTCCAAGGTTGGCGACATGAGCCGTACCCGCCCGACACACGAAAGGAATGTCGGTTGGCGGGAGGCGAAGGGCCTATTGTGGCAGCTGGTCGGGCAGATGTGGGCGGAGTCCACCCTCAACACCCGCCGGAACCTCTGGCGTCGCCTGCACTGGTGGACCAGTTCGCAGGGGATCCCAATCAATGCCGACACGGCGGCGCTGTTCGTACTCGCTACGAGCGTGCGCCCACAGGCCCAGTTGGCATACACGAAGGGTCTGTCGGCGGTCTTCGGCAAGATGGGGCTAGACAACCAGCCATTGTGCGCGCTGGCGTCGGCTTTGCGGGGGATTGGGGGTGCTGTGCCGGAGGTGCAGGCGAGACCCATCGTGAAAGGCGTTTTGATGAGCTGGGCGCGTCAGCAGTCCCCCGATTTGCTACTGTGTGCTATGGTGGCATGGAAGACGGCTTCTCGGTGGGGGGACGCCCAGCCGCTCAGTTCGATCCAGTTTATCTGGGTGGCTTCGGACGAGGTGATCATAGATTGGTTCCAGACTCCGAAGGCCCGCCGCCGGGCACCTTTCAAGAACTCCCGCTTCTCAGTGATCCGGGGGGACCTCACCCCGGAGATCGCGGCATTGTTCCGGTCCCTTGCCCCTTTTTCGAAGATTACGGCGATGGGCACAGATGGGCTGGACCGGGAGTGGGCCAAGTCGGAAGCGATGAGGGACTTCACCGGCCACTCCATCAAGAGGGGAGCGGCAAGCGAGCTGTATCGCCTCGTGGCCCTCGGCACGCAGATTCCTCTCCACCTAATCGACAGGATCCAGAAGCACGAGGAGGTGTCGGGAGAGAGGTTGGCAGACGTGTCAATCCGGTACGGGGCGGACCCGGTGCTGCTGGCACGGGTTTTGAAAACGGGAGAGGTTTCAAAATACCTCTGAACCACAACGACTTCCCGTTGTCTCCGATGGATTTCGCGAGGCATTCTATCACCAGGCGCGGGAAAGCAACGCGGCTCCCTGCTACCGCGGAGGAACGGGCCGCCCCTTTACACATTGCTTCCGTGCCGCCTATGCGGGTCGACTTGCTGCGTTCGAGGATGAAGGTCGAGGTTCGCGATCGTTTCGACGTGGCTTGGCGGTTTTTGTGCGCCTCTCCTCCCGAAGGCTCGGGCACCGACCCGATCGGAAAGGCAAGTGATTTTACCTCTGACCATGCACAATTGCTGGCTCGGCACGGGGTGGCGCGGCGGGCTCCCGGTGCGGGGCCGCTCCGGAACGTTCCTTTCACCGTTCTGGAGGAGAAGGCCTCCGGTCTTCGGCAGCGCTTTATCCTTTGGACGGAAGAGGCCAATGCTTTGGCCAGAGCTGCCGGGTACGAGGCGGAGGTGCCGTTGCATCATGTTTCTGCCTACTTAAGGGCTGTGAAGCAGCAGTGCGGTTCCACCAGGGATTTCCGCACGGGTTTCTATGCGGTGGAAATTCCGGAAAGTGCGAGGTATTTGTTTCGCTTTCGAGACAACGAAGGGTCGTGGTGGGAGCTAACCCGACTCCCCATGGGGCATACGTGTGCGCCTGAAATAATGCACACTCTCGCCGCCACGGCAGCCGGCCATCCGGACTTTGTCCTACCTCAGTTTCGTGCGGGCGACGTTGAAGTCGACGTCTGGGTGGATAACATCCGGTACGCCGGGTCGAAGGTGAACGTTCTGCGGGCAACCGAGGCCTTGGATCAGACAGCAAGTGATTGTGCTCTCTCTTGGAAAAATGAGGATACGCATACAGCCGTACCCTCATACGAGTTTATCGGCGTGCACTGGGACCACCGGAGCAGCAAGGTGTCCGTCGCTCGGAAACTCAGGTCCAAGCTGCTAGCGACGCTGTACGGCCCGTTGGACCAGATGCCGGCAGGAGAGCTGGAAACCTTGGGGGGGCGCCTGTTGCACGCTTCTGCAGTGGCGGGCGTTTTCCCTGGTAGTTTTTATTTTTCCCTAAAATTCTTACGACGTGTAACGAACGCCCTCAACAGGGGGCGGAGACTCCCCGGATCCCTCGTACAGATTCCGCCATCGGTGTCTTGCAGCC